>PVLC010018844.1:0-12968 GCA_004027655.1 Graphiurus murinus | reverse complement strand
CTCCTTCTTCAGCTTTCTGTAATTTTCCTTATAGAGGTCTTTTACCTCCTTGGTTAGGTTTATCCCTAAGTATTTTATTTTTCGGGGTGCTATTGTGAGTGGAATTGCTTTCTGGATTTCTTTTTCAGTGGATTTATAGAGAAAGGCTTCTGATTTTTTAAGATTGATTTTGTATCCAGACACCTTACTGAATTTGTTGATCAGTTCTATGAGTTTTTTGGTTGAGTTTGTTGGGGCTTCTAAGTATAGTATCAAGTCATCTGCAAAAAGGGATAGTTTTAGTTCTTCTTTCCCTATTTTTACCCCTTTGATTTCCTTCTCTTGCCTTATTGCTCTGGCTAGAGTCTCGAGTACTATATTGAACAGAAGAGGTGATAATGGACATCCTTGTCTTGTTCCTGTCTTTAGTGGGAACTCTTGCAGTTTTTCTCCATTTAATATGATGCTGGCTGTAGGCCTACTGTATATTGCCTCAATGATTTTGAGGTATATTCCTTCATACCTCAAAATTCCTTCTATTCCAATTCTCTGTAGTGCCTTTAGCATGAATGGGTGTTGGATCCTGTCAAATGCTTTTTTAGCATCAATTGAGATGATTAACCAATCAAAAAATGGGCAAAGAACCTAAATAGACACTTCATAAAAGAAGAAATACAAATGGCCAATAAATGTATGAGGAAATGTTCCACATCATTGGCAATCAGGGAGATGCAAATCAAAACTACCCTGAGATTTCACCTAATTCCAGTCAGAATGGCAATCATAAAAAACACGAACAACAACACCTGTTGGCAAGGATGTGGAGAAGTGGGAATCCTAATACATTGTTGGTGGGAGTGCAAACTTGTGAAACCACTGTGGAAAACAGTATGGAGGATCCTCAGATGAATGGGAATGAACCTACCATATGACCCAGCAATTCCACTACTGGGTATATACCCAAAAGAATGGAAACCAAACTATCAGACCGATGCATGTGTATCTATGTTTATAGCGGCTCAATTCACAATAGCCAAACTATGGAACCAGATATCCATCCACAGATTGAATGGATTACAAAACTATGGGATATATACACAATGGGATTTTACTCAGCCATAAAGAAGAACAAAATCATGTTCTTTGCAGGGAAATGGATGCAACTGGAAAACATTATGTTAAGTGAGATTAGCCAGTCACAAAGAGTAAAGAAACATATGTTCTCCCTAATATGCGAATGTTAGGGAGTAGATGGGACATAAGAGGGTCTCCAGGTGAAAAAGTAGAGACCCTCGATAAACAAAGAAGTAGACTTAACCGAAGGGAATGGACAGGGGTGGGGTGGGGTGGGGGAGAGCATACTAAGGCACATGATGTACTTACACAATTATATCAAGATCACTCACTGAACTGAACTTGAGAGGGAGGGAGGGCGAGGGAGCGGGGTGGGAATTGGGGATAGGGTCAGATGAGAAATGTGTGCACATTTGTCTTTATAAATTTGTACCTAACAAAAATTTATAAATACAAAGCATGAATTATTACAATAAAAAAAGAAGTAGAATGCCCCTGGATTTAATCCTTAATACCCAAAAAAAGTTTAAATAAAATTAAGAAATAAAAATTGCCATCAATCAATACATAAAAAAATAAATAAATAAAAGTAATTATTAATGACTGTTGTGTTAAGAATGAGAGCATCACTTTTTTCCCTGAAAAAGAAGAATAATACATGAATTCAATTTTTTCTATTTATTTCAATTTTATTTTTTCTAAATCAAGATCAAAATACCTGACTTCAAATTATACTACACAGCCATGGTAATAAAAACAGATGATACTGGCACAAAAGCAGACACATAGACCAATGGAACAGAAGAGAAGACTCAGAAGCAAATCTACACACTTATAGCCAATTGATTTTTGACAAAGGAGGCAAAAACATACACCGGAAAGAAGATAGCCTCTTCAACAAATGGTGTTGGCAAAATTGATTATCCATATGCAGAAAAATGAAAATAAACCACACTTTCTCGCCCTGCACAAGAGTCAATTCAAGATGGATCAAAGACCTGGAAATTAGACCAGGGACCTTACCGCTGCTTGAAGAGGGCATAGTACTAACACTCCAACACATAGGCACTTGTAAAACCTTCCTCAACAAGACCCCAAAGACACAAAAAATTAAAATGATGATCAATACATGGGATTTCATTAAAATGTAGAACTTCTGTGCAGCAAAGGAAACTATGAAGAACCTCAAGAGAGATCCAACAGAATGGGAGAAGATTTTTGCCAGCTACTCTTCTGATAGAGAACTAATATCTAAAATCTACAGAGAACTCAAGAAACTCACTGCCAAAAAAAAAACCCAAATAACTCAATAAAAAAAAAAAGAAGTGAACTACACAGACACTTCACAAAAGAGGAAATACAAATGGCAAATAACTGTATGAAAAAATGATCAATATCATTAGAAACCAGAGAGATGTAAATCAAAACTATTCTGAGATTTCACCTAACCTCAATTAGAGTGCCAATCATTAAAAACATAAACAACAACAAATGCAGGTGAGGATGTGGAGAAGTAGGAACTCTAATACATTGTTGGTATGATCGCAAATTGGTGCGACCACTTTGGAAAACAATGTGAATGATCCTTAGAAAAATGAGAATGAATCTACCATATGACCCAGCAATACCACTCCTGGCTATCTACCCAAAAGAATGGAAACCAAACTACTGGACTAATGCATGCACATCTATGTTTATAACTACACAATTCACAAGTGCCAAACTATGGAACCAACCAAGATATCCATCAATAAAATGGATATCTAACTTTCCCAGTATCATGTGGGATACATATTATGGGATATGTACACAATGGGAATGAGATTTTATTCAGTCATAAAGAAGAACAAAGTTATGTCATTTGCAGGGAAATGGGTGGAATGAAAGAACATTATGCTAAGTGAGAGTATCAGTCACAAAAAGTAAAAAATCAGATGTTCTCCCTAATATGGAGAAGCTAGGGAGTAAATAGGACATAGAAGGGACTCTAGACAAAGGAGGAGAAACCTTAGATGAGTGAAGAAGGTGACATAACTGAGGAGGATGGGAGGGGGAAAGAGGGAAGTAACTCAATGGACATGATGTACATACACAAACTTATCAAAATTCATCACTGTGCTGAGCACAGGAAGGAGACAAGGGAGAGAGAGTGGAGTGGGAACTGGGGGAGGGTTCAATGAGTGTTGTGTGTATGTATGCCTCTATTATTCTGAACCTCATCAAGATGTATGATTGTTATGCAAAGAATTGATAAAAATATTCAGCAAAGCAGCAAGATACAGAACCAAAAATCAGTGGTTTTTATAGTCATCATTAATGAGCTTGCTGAGAAATAAATTAAGAAAACTATCCCACTCACAATAGACTAAAAATAAAAAAATAAGTAGAATACCTAGGAATAAACTTAAATAAGAAGGTGAAAGACCTCTACAATGAAAATGATAAGACACTAGTGAAAGAAAGTGAAAACACTAGAAGATGTTTTCTCCCATACTTATGGATTGGGAGAATTGATGTTGTTAAAGTAGCTATAATAGTAAAATCAATGTATAGTTTCAAAATAATTCCATCACAATACCAATGAAATTCTTCAAAGAACTAGAAAAAAATCTTAAAATTATATGGAGGCTCAAAAGACCCTATATAACCAAGGCAATTCTGCCCAAGATGAGCAATGCTATAGGCACCACAGTACCTGATCTCAAGATATACTACACAGTCATAGTAACATAAATAGCATAGTATTAGCATAAAAACAGACATGAAGACAAATGCAATAGAACAGAGAATACATAAATAAACTTATGTACCTAGAGCCATCTGATTCTTGACAAAAGAGTTAAAAACATATGTTGAAAAAAAGACAGCCTCTTCAACACATGATACTGGGAAAGTTAGATATCCACATGTAGAATATTGAAATAGGTGCCTATCTATCACCCCATACCAAAAAAAAAAAATCAACTCAAAATGGATCACATATCTTGATGTAAGACCTCAAACTTTTAAATCACTATAGAAAAGCATAGGGAAAGCACTTTAAGATGTTGGCATAGGCAATGATTGCCTGAATAGGACTCTAATAACTCAGGAAATAATGAATTGACAGATGGGATTTCATCAAATTAAAAACCTTCTGCACAGCAAAGTAAACAATCAACATAGTGAAGAGACAGTCTACAGAATGGGAAAAAACTTTGCCAGCTATTCATCTGAGAGAGGATTAACATCCAGAATATATAAAGTGCTCAAAAAATATAAAGCAGAAGAACAAGTAATTCAGTCACCAAATGTGAAAATTATATGAACATACACTTCTCAAGAGAAGTATAAATTACCAATTAATATATAGAAAAATGCTCAACATCTTTAACCATCAAGGAAATGCAAATAAAAATTTAATTGAAATTATAGCTCACCCCAGCCAGAATAGCTATTATCAACAAAATAAAAAAAATAACAAATGTTGGCAAGGATGTGGAGAAAAAAATGCTTATACACTGTTAGTGAGGTTGTAAATTAATACAACCATTATAAGAAACAGAATGGAAGTTTCCCACAAAACTGAAAATATAACTACCATATGATCCACCTGTACCACTCATTGATATATATGTGAAGAAAATGAAGTCATAATACAAGAGATACCTCCATACTCATATTTATCATGGCATAATTTCTTTTTTTATTTATCTCTACAAGTTTTGATTTATTATTATTATTTTTATTGGTACATTGTAATCATACATCTTTGGTAAGTACAAGCTGGTAGAGGCATACATGCACACATTTCTCATTTAATCCTTCCCCAATTCCTGCCCCACTCCCTCCCCCTCCTTCCTTCTCAAGTTTAGTTTAGTGATTGATTTTGATATGATTGTGAAAGTACATCTGTGAATTAGGGTGTTTCCCTCATCCCTCCCCATCACCTTCACTTAAGTCACCTTCTTTGCTCATCTAAGGTTTCTCCTTCTTTGTCTAGAGTCCCTCTTATGCCTCACTTTCTCCCTCATATTAGGGAGAGTGTATGATTTTTTACTTTTCGTGACTGACTAATCCCACTTAACTTAATGTTTCCCAGTTCCATCCATTTCCCTGCAAATGACATGATTTTGTTCTTCTTTATGGCTAAGTAAAATTCCATCATGTACATATCCCATAGTTTTGTAATCCATTTATCTGTTGATGGACCTCTTGGCTGGTTCCATAGTTTGGCAATTGTGAATTGATCATTGTGCAATTTCTAATCGCCAAGTTATAGAATCAGTGTAGGTGCCCTGCAATAGATAAATGGATAAAGAAAAATGGTGTATTATTCAGCCATAAAGGTGATATCATTTGCAGGAAAATGGATACTAGAATCACTATGTTCAGTAAAATAAGCAAAACTCAGAAATGCAAATGTTTTGTATTTTTCTCTCATATGTAGAATGGAAATTAAATAAAAGAAACCCAATGACTTGAAAGTAGAAGAGGGACTATTAAAGAAGAGGAAGGAAACAGAGAGAAGAGGGAGAAAAAGTAGAAGGGTAGATATGATCAAAGCACCATACATAGATATATGAAACAATCAAACCCATTAAATTGTACAATTAAAATTAATTAACAATAAAAAGAAACAATAAAATTTTTCTTTGTATGTCATATGTTATATAGAGAGGTAACGATATACTTGTAAATGATTATCAAATGGCTAGCCATGAAAAAAAAAGCTAATTTCTGTGGTATAAATGCCCCCAACCCATGAATGACTTGAAGTCAGAGGATGTGGATTTAGGAAGAAAATATTTGTACACAATTGAGTCTCACCTACCAACACAGTCTGGCTTCAGTACACCACTGAAGGTCCTTCCCATCCTGCATTCTTCCTCATGTACCTTTAAGATAGACACCCACCCCGAAACATCAGGAGGGTTACTGAGGGCTCTAAGCTTTGTGGGTGAGATGAAACCTCAGGCCACAGAATTAAAAACACATTCAAAAGAAGATGGAGTATTGCTCAGGTTTGGAGGACTATAATTTCTCTATGAGAGAGTTTCCCAGTCATGGAATCCTAAACTGGTTGCAAGTACATCAACACATTGATTTCATACATCCTTAGGATGGGGAGAAGAGCTGTGTTGACCAAAGATGTAGGCCATGTTTCTTAGCTTCTGGAGACTCTGAGGCCATGATCTACATTGAGATCTGAGTATGTTGTCATCATTCAAGTTTGAGACGTTCCCTTCTTATCAGCTTGTCCCTCATGCCCTGACTCCATTGAATTTTGTCCCAGTTTCCAGGCTGTGGTGTAGTTTAGCAGGTGATGCTCATAGCATCCTCTTCTGGTCAGCAAGGGCCTTCCCCCTTCAACCCTCATGAGCTCAATGAAGCCCTATTAAGCCAGGGAGGGTCCACTGATGGCTGAAATATTCTGTGTTACTGTGGCCCTGAGACACTGAGCCAGGCATGGCAGTATTGATAGGGGATATTATCCCAGTTCTCCATGCATTGCTGTGAGAGAGAGTGGTATTTTTAATAATAGAAGGATGTGGAATTACTAATCTTTAAAACCTTACTTCTCCAACCCTGCAATTAGAAATAAAGACTTGAGTGTTTCTGCTCTTGTGACAGAAAAAAAATAAAGATGTTTAAATGCATAGAATATTATTTAGTGACCTGGAATTAATGAATCAATGTGACTGAAAACTAAACTTGAGAATAAATTATCAGAAATAATAATAACAATTCTTGTAGCTATATATCTAGAAGTGGAATTGCTGATTCATATGTTAGTTCTATTTTCTACAATGTGATTCCATTGACATGAGGTACCTAGTAGCCAAATTCAAGGAGATGGAAAGCAGAATGGTGGTTGTCAGCAGCTGGAGGAAGAGGAGGTTCATGTTTCAGCTTTGCAAAATGGCAAGAGTTTTGGAGATTGGCTACAGAACAACATGAATGTGCTTAATACTACTGAACTGTACATTTAAAAATGTTTAAGATTTTGAGTACTCTGTTATGCATATTTTACTATAATTACAAATATAAATTACATTAAAAAGGAAACAATAAAAGTAAATGAACAAAAAATTGGAAGCAATAAAGACCTTGAAAGCTCTTTATCTGAACTTAAAGATTTTAAACAATGGACTTAAGAAGAGACATCTAAATCATTAGAACATTGTGACAATGTTCTAATGTGACACTGTCATTTCAAGTCACTGCAACCAAAACAGTCTTCAAAATACATCAGGGGAAATAAGAACAGCTGTGGACAACACTTTACTTTGGATGGAAATTTTGATCTTCAGGGAGAGATGAAACTGCTTTCACAAGAAGCAGAAGGATTAAAAATAAGAGAAAGAGAATGTAAGCTGGTATGGGCCAAGTTCTAAAAGACAAAGCCAGGTCACAATGATTTTTGCTGTTCTTGGAGAAATCACCATGGATAGCAGGAACATGGAATCTGATACCCCAAAGGCATCCAAACACTGACATCTATTAGGAGACTTTTTGAAGAAAATGACTTGGTCGAATAAAACATTTACAATGATTGGCTAGATACTAGCCCCCCAAAGATGTCTACATTCTAATTCCCAAAACTTGTGAATATGTTGCCTTAAATGGAAAAAAACAGCTTTGCAGATACAACTAAGTTAAGAATCCCAAAGCAGGGATATTATCCTGGGTCTTCTGGACTGATCCAATGGAACCACAAGGGCTTTTATAACATGAAGGCAGGAGAGTAAGAATCAGACAAAAAACGTAGCATCAGATGCAGAAGTGTTAGTGATATATCACAAACCAAGGAATGTCGGCTGCTTTCAAAAGCTGGGGGAAAAAAACAGAAGTTGATTCTTCCCTAGGGCCTCAGGAAAGAATGTTGCTGTGCTGGTATATTTTTAGTCCAATAAAACTGTATCAGGCTTCTGATGTCCAGAACTAGAAAATAATAAGTTCTGGTTGCTTTAAGCTACTGCATTTGTGATAACTTCTTATAGCAACATCTGGAAATAAATATACTTGCTTAAAAACTCTTAACAAACAATAAAACCAAATCCATATTAAATGAACTGAAAAAATAACATAATTAGTTCACTTTGAGATCATATTAAAATCTCCAAAGTGAAAAAATTTCACTTCATTAAGAAAAAAAGCAATTATATTATTAGAGAAAAAACTTTCAAGAAAAAGGTCCCTTCTACTGGAAAACATTATGCTGAGATTAGTCAGTCACAAAAAGTAAAAAATTGTATGCTCTCCCTAATATGTGGAAGCTAGAGAGAAAGTGGGACATAAGAGGGATTCTAGACAAAGAAGGAGAAACCTTAGATGAGCAAAGAAGGTGACTTAACTGAAGGTGATGGAGGTGGGAGGGAAACACCCTAATGCACACGATGTACTTTCACAATCATATCAAAATCAATCTCTAAACTGAACTTGAGAAGGAGGGAGGATGAGGGAGTGGGGTGGGAATTGGGGAAGGGTTAAATGAGAAATATGCAGTGCATGTATACCTTTACCAGCTAGTACCTAACAAGGTTGTATTATTACAATGCATCAATAAAAAAACTTAAAAAAAGAAAAATGTCCTTTCTGAACAACTATATTGAGAATAAGACGTGAATTTTCAAGAAATATTCAATTAAAAATCTTCATAAACAGGAGAACATTTTGAGAGCAATTCAATAGATTGGTCAAGCATATAAAGCATTAGAAACTTTAATACAAGTCAATTCTTTTCCAGAAAAATTGAAAATAACCACTGACAATTATCAATGCTATCTTAGTTCCTTTCCTATGAGAGGAAAACTCACAATGAAAAGTTGAGAGTTCTGAGAGAAACTTTGCTACTTTAAGGGGTGGGGGGTGGGGAAGAAAACTTAAGACAAATCATATTTAAGGAAATATTTAAAGGTAAACATTTCAAAGTATATTCTTCTATCCCAGTTATGTCCTAGATGTTCCAACTGTGATATTTGGCAGAAATCTGAGAGGATTGACAGGAAGCCTCCAGATGATCAGATTCTCAAGACAGTAAAATCAGATGGCAATGGTGTGGGAATCTAGGAGCTGTTTGCCTAGTATCCTGATGCCATCCAATGGAGTCATGACCCCAGGAGAAGGATCCCTTTACCAGGCCAACCCCATCTAGATGCATTGGGTTCTCTACAACACAAAACTTTTCTCCTTGAACAGGAAGACTCCAGAACTCTTTCTAACTCACTTATCTTACTAGCATGCGGAATCACTATGCAAGCTCTGATCCTTCACATATTTTTCATGTCAAAGGTCCAATGCTACAAAGAAACACCTGACAAGAAGACGCCTGGCCTTTTCCCTCCTCTAGAAAGCAGTGGCAAGCCTTCCCAGGAATTCTCTCTACCATGGACTTTCAAAGCCTGCCACATCCTCACTGGCAACAAGAACTATCACTACCGTAAGTGCTGGATTTGGTCTTCTGTCCACACAGTCTGCAGCAGAAGTGAGTAACTCCTCATATTTATCCCTCCTTCTAATAAGCCTACTTCTAGAATGATAGCAAGATATCTTTTCTCTTTCTTCTCTAGAGTTATTTTGATATTTTTACTTTCATTTTATTGCTATAAAGTGGCATTTTCTCAAGTAAAAAGATAGTAGAATTATAATTCTTTGGGTACTGTTTTATAACTACAAGTTGCTTCATTGTAGAGCTTACAACTTGATTACTATAATTCTATTTGCATTTTGTATACTTGCATTTTGCATTTTGTATACAGTATTTATATTATTAAGAAATCCATTAAAATAACCCAGAAAAACAGCAAGAACATCCTCCTTCTAAAACAATTTTGCACTATTTTTTAATTTGTTTTATTGCTATTATTTAAATGATTACATAATAATTGAAATGGAACATTTATAGGATTATACTCCTTAGAAAAGTTATACTAATAAATATATATTCTATACATGTACGGTTTACTGGTACAATCATGAGACAGTATAGGAAGTATCTGCCATAGTGAGTCTTTAAGAAGCTTTTAGAAAATTCTTGTTTGAAAACAGTCTTCAACATCAATCTCTCTACATAGTTGTTACATGATCTCCTCTTCTCTATGCCCATTACCCACCTTATATTTAATCATGACAACTTCAGTCTAAACATATGTTATGCTAATCATTTTTTCCACTTTGATTTCCTGGTTTTGTAAATTTATTTTTTGGGAAATAACTTATGAGAGTGAGTCTAAGGTACCACAATAATACCCCCAGACACTACTACAGTGAACACAGATGAGTATCTTTGAAAATGGATATTACAGAAATGGCTTTTTCTTAACAAAGACAAGCCAGTAGTTTCCTAGATCACATCTAGAAATTCTAATTCCCACCTGCCAATTGTGTGTATAGCATTCTGAGATTAATACCATTTTCTTACAGATTCAATATACCAACATACACCACAGAATATGCCTTACTTTGTCAAATTTCTGTGCATTGTGCCAACTCAGAGAAAGCTAGACCAGGCCTAAGGTCCCTGGCTTAAATCTCTTAAATACAAAGAATAGGTTCACACATTATTCTCCACTGGTCAGAAAATTGGCAACTTTTCACTCAGCATCATTTACACTTTCAAGTCATCTTTTGCTTGTTTGTTTGCAATGCTGGGGATCAAAACAAGGGCCTTCTGCATGCTAGCCAAATGCTCTACCACTGAGCTGTACCCCCTGCCTTTAATAAACTGTTTTCATTGAGCTTCAAAAGCTATAAGATTGCTGCATTGTTGAAAATAAGGTATTTTTATAATCAATGAGGGGAAAATATGGCTAAGAAAAAAGTCAATTTTTGACAATACTTTCATGTGGGGAATTCTAAATGCAAAATTATTTATTCTCCTTATAATCTCATTTTTCTTTTTCAGAACCTGAAAGAGCAGCATTGGTCTAGGACATTTCAAATTATCTGAATATAGCTAATTAAACACAAGCTACCAAGAAGTCAATTCTTAATTTCCTCTCCACCCATCATACATCATAAGTCTTTTTTTTTTTTTTTCAGTACTGGGTATTGAACCAGGGGCATTCTATCTCTGAGCTACACTCCCAGTCCTATTTTTTATTCTTTATTTTTTGAAACAAGGTCTCACTAAGTTGCAGAAAGCCTTACTAAGTAGCTGAGGCTGGCCACAAACCTGGATCCTCTGTTCTCAGCCTCCCAAGTACTGGGATTACAAGTGTTAACCACCATGCCCAGCTTGTCAAGTCTTTGAGAACACATGATTTAGGAAATGATCCAGCAATTTTAGCATGAATAATAAATTCTTAGTATCAGTAGAAAATTTACATTTTTATAAATTGTCCAAGTGTCCAGATGCCCTAAATTGGTATTATTTTAGCTTGATTAGTAATGATCTTGGATTTCCAAGACAAAGATGATCTTTTGCCTTCCAAACTTGCCTATAATTCATGTGCTGATCTAAAGAATGAATCAGATAATCTTATCTTCCCTGAAATGGAGGCATGTGGAAAGCTATCAATCTGTATAACCTATAGTAGGCTTTGAAAGTCTGTATAAATTTTACTGAAAAATGACTAAAATTATATTTTCCCTAGCTGAAACTCATATTTTATAACTCCTAAAGCATCTCGTTAACATTGAAATGAAATGAAAATTCACAAAACTTATTTAAAATCAGCATTAAATATTAGTAAAAATATTAGCATAATAAGCCAATCCAAAAATATGGAGTCTTTACCAAAGAATGAAAGGAAGATACAAAGATTTCCAGAGGATATTTATGTCTATCAGAAACTGAAATAAAGTGAGCCACACATAACAGCTGACAAGAAAGAGTGATAAAGTGATATCTAGAATTAGTCTTTCTTACTGAAGCACTGGGGCTTTATAATCATGCAATAGTCTTCTCTGCATGAGAATGGCACTATCAGATGGTTACTATGACTATAGGACAGGCATCTCAAGGTGCTATTTATAACCTCACTGCTCATGAAGTAACCCTCCTATCAACAGTTGCACAAGGCAATGATTTGCCACTTAAAAAACAACACAATTTCTTTGAAGACAGGTTAATAAATTTCTCTCTAAATAAATTAAAATAACCAAGAACAATAGGAGATCATTATGGAGAAAAATAGCTTCCTCTAAATTTTAATTTGATGGATGGTACTGAAAACCATCATGAAAAACTTTAATATGTGTTGAGCATTTTCACAACTTTAGTTAGATTGATGACCAAAAACAAAAGTGAAAAAGTATCTCAAAGTGCTGAGGGATGAAGGTGATTTCAAGGTACCTTAAGATATTTGTGAACTTAATTTTAGGAAATATGAAGATAATGTTCATTGAAATACTTTAATGTAAAAAATTTAAGTATGAATTAATGTGCATTCTAATTGCTACATATGCCTTCCCTAAAGATTTCTCATGGGAATAATATCATTTTTGCATATTATGAAGATTTATTATAGAAAGAAGGTAAAGAAGAAAAATGAAAAAAGACATGTTCTTTGCTCATTCTATAAAAAGTACTTTCAAAATTATTAACCTGTTGAAAACAATATATCCACTTGATTCATTATTATGATATAGTGCTAAATATATCAAGCTAATTCTTTACTAAAAAATACAGAAATGTGTAAACTTAAATTAGCCTAGAACAGGACACAGGGTATATGCCTTTTGATGAGTTAGGATCATTTTAAAATTAATATCTGATTCATTATTTTGTATTTTTATGGACAAAGTTATTTTGAACAAATCTTAAAATATATGAAACTCCTCTGTTTGCAATGTCACTTCATTCCTCCTTCTAGGGGATAATCCAGACTCAAGCTATAGACAGTTTTGGTGTTACTTCTATTCTCTCTTTCTCTCCTCTTTTTTCTCTCTCTCTCCTTTTTCCTTTCCCTTTCCTTCTCTTTCACCTCCCC
>PVLC010018843.1:0-26084 GCA_004027655.1 Graphiurus murinus | reverse complement strand
ATTCTACCTCTGAGCTACATCCCCAGTCCTATTTTTTATTCTTTTTTTTTTTGCAGTACTGGAGATGGAACCCAGAGGCATTCTACCTTTAGGCTACACTCCCAGTCCTATTTTTTATTCTTTATTTTGAAACAGGGTCTCACTAAGTTGCCGAGGGCCTCACTACTTAGCTGAGGCTGGCCGCAAACCCGGATCCTCCAGTCTCAGCCTCACAAGTACTGGGATTACAAGCGTGCGCCACCACGCCCGGCTGTACCCACACTTCTATCAACATGGATAACGAAGAGGCACATGGAAAGTGCAGGGATTGGTTTCTAGTATAGCAGTTTGTTATTACAGTTGCTCAAAAAAAAAAAAGTGCACTGGGAAAATAAGAGTGTCACTGTACACCTCCAAGGGGGAGACAGTGTTTGTCTAAACACAGGTCTTTGTCTCCACAATGTACCACCCCACCCACCCCGCTGCCCCAGCGAGCTGGGCTTTTTGAGTCACTAGTGATGTGTTTTTGAACACAACATGGGGGAAGAGCCCCCACAGTCTGTTCAGCTCTCACTATGAAAAATACAAGCTGCGTTTGACTGAATGACAACAAGAAATCTGTTGAGCCAGGAAGCGTAGTAAATACCGTGACTCTCTGCAAATGTGCACAGCCCAAACAGCTTTTTCCAGTCTGGAAAAATGAAGAGATTTGTCTGTGCAAAACCAGCCAAGGCTCCACCCCTCCTCCCCTTTGGCTGCTCCACCCCCACCTCCTGGCAAGGCCTCCCACCCGGCCCAGACATTCAGTCATCTGCTTTCATCCTCGGTGACTTGCAGTTGCCCCAGGAAATGCCATTGCCTGGGCTCTGGGGAGATGCACTAGAGGCTCCCAAGCATCTTTTAGGGATGTTGCCTGGTAGGGTTTTGCCAGTCTTCTCCAACCCTGGCTGCAGTTGGCTCACAGCAAAGTTGTGCAGCAGGCCAAGTGGGTCTGGTGTTCTTTGCCCACTCCCTGCCCTCTCCCTTCTCTCAACCTTCCCCCTTTTGCTTTGAAGCCACCTTTAGCAAGATGGTGTTTAGAGGGAAGATTTGCAAAAGGCGAGATTTTAAGAGCTTTTGCACTGGGTTAGTACAGGGGTTGGAGATGAAATGGGAAACCTCCCAGCCACTGAGCCATCCAGGTGGGGACAGCTCTGGGTGGGCTCAGTTTCTGTGTGGGACGGACTAACTGTGAGGATCTAGTTCTGCACCTTGGCTAGACAGTGATACATCTGCATGACAACTATGTTTCTTTTTCTTTTTGTTTGTTTGTTTGGCACTAGGGATTGAATCCAAGGGCATTCTACCTCCAAGCTATACCCCCAGCCCTTTTTATTTTTTATTTTGAAACGGAGTCTCCCTAAATTGCTGAAACTGGCCTCAAACCTGTGATCCTCCTGTTTTAGCTTCCTAAATACTGGGATTATAGGTGTGTGCCACGGCACCCAGTTTTTTTTCTTTTGTTTTGTTTTTGTGGGAGTTTTTTGGTACTGGGGATTGAACACAGAGGTGTTCTATTTCCAAGCTACACCCCCAACCCTTTTTTACACTTTTAAAATTTTAATTTAATTTAATTTTTTGGTACTGGGGATTAAACCCGGGTGCATTCTGCTTCTGAGATATACATCCAGCCCTTTGTATTTTTAATTTTTAATTTTTTTTTGATAACTAGGGATTGAACCCAGGGGCATTCTACCTCCAAGCTACACCCTCAGCCCTTTTACCTTTATTTTGAAACAAGGTCTTGCTAAGTTGCACAGACCAACTTCGAACCTGCAAACCTTCTGTCTCAGCCTTCCAAGTACTAGGATTACAGGCATGTGCCACCACACCTGGCTCTTATTTTTCTTTGCAAATAAGGTATTGCTAAATTACTGGGAGCCTCACTAAGTTACTGAGGCTGGCTTCAAACCTGTGATCTTCCTGTCTCAGCCTCCCAAGTATAGGGATTACATGTGTGGGGCACCATACCTGGCAGCAGGAGAATGTTTTCAGTGTTTTTTTTGTTTTGTTTTGTTTCGGTACTGGGGATTGAACTCAGAGGCATTCTACCTCCGAGCTATACTCCCAGCCCTATTTTTTACTTTATTTATTTATTTATTTATTTATTTATTTATTTTTGCAGTACTGGGGATTGAACTCAGGGGCATTCTACCTCTGAGCTATACCCCCAGGCCTATTTTTTATTCTTTATTTTGAAACCGAGTCTCACTAAGTTGCGGAGTGCCTCACTAGGTAGCTGAGGCTGGCCGCGAACCCGAATCCTCCGGTCTCAGCCTCCTGAATGCTGGGATTACAAGTGTGCGCCACCACGCCTGGCTTGTTTTCAGTGCTTTTAACTAAGCTGTTTACACCTGAGACTAAGAACCATTGTTTTTAAGGTTCTCATCCCGGGATTATGGCCACAGCCACTTTGGACCCACACTTGTCTCCAGAACTGTCTGAAGCCCTTCCCAGGACGGAGCTTGCCTCAGCTTCAAGGGCTGAGGGGAGTCCAGCCTCAGGCCTTGGCCCGAGCTGTTTTCTCTGCCTGGCATGTTCTTCCTTTTTGTCTGGGTCCCCCTCTCATTTCTCCCAGGCTGCCTTGCCCCGCCCCTTCTGCCTTTTAGAGTAAGCTTCCGGTGTCCTCTCTGCTTCCTCTCTCAGAGTGCTTACCCCACTGAATAGTTCCCATCACTTGTCTACTTTTCCTCTTAAACTGTGGGCATCTCAGAACAGCGACTGTGTCTTTCTTTTTTCTTTCAGTGCTGGGGTTTGAACCTACGGCCTGCTGCATCCTACACAAGTGCTTCACTCTCAGCAGGACTGTGTCTTTCTTGTTCATTGATGTGATACCAGTGAATGTCACGGTGCCAAATGCTGAAAAGGTGCCCCATGAATATTGTTGGTTAAGTGAATAGCAACATGGAGTTAGGGAAATGAGAGAGAGGGAGATTGGAGTCATGAAGTTCCTCTTAGGATGGTATTGTATTTACTGAAATATGAGAACATTTCTGCCAAAATGGCCTGCATTCAAACTAACTTGTGCAAATGTGTGTGCATGTGCATGTGTGCACACACACAAACATTTCTGCACACATCCTGCTGCAGCCAGTTGCTTGTGTAAAACACCTTCCCTTGCTCTAAACATTTTCCTGTAAGCATCTCCTCCCATTCATCTTTCTCATCCCCTGTATCTAGAGAATTGCAAGGCTAAAAGAATTTACCTGCTGGACATGGTTTCAGAAGCTTGTAATCCCAGTACTTGGGAGGCTAAGACAGAAAGATTGCAGGTTCGAGGACAGCCTCAGCAATATAACCAGACTCTGAGTAACCTAACAAGATCCTGTACAAAACAAGATTAAAAGGGCTGGGGTTGATCCCCAGGGCAAAGAAGAAGGAGAAGCCTAGCAAGGTAGTGTATGCCTGTAATCCCAGTACTTGGGAGGCAAAGATCACAAGTTCAAGGCCGGCCTGAGCAACTTAGACCCTGTTTCAAAAACAATAAAAATGCTGGAAGTGAAGCCGGGCGTGGTGGCGCACGCTCGTAATCCCAGCATTCGGGAGGCTGAGACCGGAGGATCCGGGTTCAAGGCCAGCCTCAGCTACCTAGTGAGGCACTCCGCAACTTAGTGAGACTTGGTTTCAAAATAAAGAATAAAAAATAGGGCTGGGGGTGTAGCTCGGAGGTAGAATGCCCCTGAGTTCAATCCCCAGTACCGCCAAAAAAAAATTGCTGGAAGTGTAGCTTAATGGTAGAACATTCCTGGGTTCAATCCCCAATAGCACAACACACACACACACACACACACACACACACACACACGAGAAGGAAAAGAAGCAGCTTAGTGTGTGGTTCTGCAGGTTCTTTGGAGTCCTTCCAAGGATGTCTTTGGCAAGTTGCCCCCACCTCTTTGCCTTGGTTTCCCTCTTTTCTGTCTCACAGAGATAAGAAACGGAAGTTGTCCTTGATAGACAGTATGGTGTTTTGTTTGTTTTGTTTTTGGAAAAGAATAGCTCCTTAAATAGGCAGTTACTGGCCATGTCTTTTAGTGTAAAAGAAAGGAAGTTCTTCCTTGATTCTTGTATAAGCAGGTGAATTTTAAGGATTTTTTAGGGTTGACTCCGAGGTGGTCCGAAGCTGACGTGACAATTTGCTCCTCTACCCAAAGGAAGAGTTCTGAACTGGCCTTGGAGAGGAAGAGAATTCTGAAAGGGCAGGAGGAAGTGGGATAAAATCATAGAAGCCTGAAAGAGTCTCATGCCTAGAACAGCAAGCAGCCCTGCCTCTTTAGCGTGCTGGTCTAGACCTTTTATGGTGTGGCTTCATCTGACCTCCTCTGGTACCTCTTTTCCCGCACTCTCTACTACCCTGCCGCCACTCCTAAGGTTAAAGTTGCAAACCTGGGTGCTCAGGTGAACTAAAGTTTGCTCAGGTGAACACAGTTTATTTGGCTCAGAATTTGAAGTTTTTTTTTTTTGAGATAGAATCCAGGGACTTCTTCATGCTAGGTAACACTCTACCATTGAAGTACATGCCCAGACCCCCCCTCCCTTTTTTTTTTTTTTTTTTTTTTTTTTATAAATTTGAGATAGGGTGTGTGTGTGTGTGTGTGTTGTGTGTGTGTGTGTGTGTGTGTGTGTGTTACTGGAGACGGAGCCCAGGAGTATTCTACCTCCAAGCTATGCCCCCAGCCCTATTTTATTTTTTATTTTGAAACAGGTTTTTACTAGGTTGATGAGAGTTTCACTACTTGCTGAAACTGTCCTCAAATCTCTGATCCTTTCGTCTCAGCCTCTCAAGTACTGGGATCCTAGGCGTGCGCCACCAACCCGGCAAAACAGGGTCCTGCTTAAATTGCCTGGGCTGACCTCAAATTTGTGATCCTCCTTCCTCAGCCTCCCCCTGAGTAACTAGGATTTTAGGTGTGCACTACTGTGTCTGCCTTGAAATATTTTTCATTGAGATCAGTTTTCCAATTGGGAGACTTCATGTAAAATCCAGATCTCTGCTTCCTTTGGAAAAATGGAAGATCTGGCAGCACAAGGCTGACATTCTTCCACAACAGTCAGCCAGAGGTGAGTAGCTGCTGGCCTTTGCAGAGAGCGCTTTGCTGTGCCTAGTCCCCACCACTCCACTGGCTGTCTTTTATTGTCTGTTACCACCTAGGATATTTATATTGCCTTCCAGACCTTGAAGGCCCCTGAGGGTTCCTGACCTTTGTCTGGGGAAAGACCTTTGGCGTCCTGGGCCCTTGATGCATGAAACATCCTTTCCTTCTGGCCCCCCTGGCTGCTGATTTGTCTAGTTTTGCAGTGCTGAGGGCTGGCTCTCTCCCCTTCAAGGGGATGGATCACTCGCTGTTGCATAAAGATGTACAAGGCCATAGGTTAAGGAGCAGGCAAGGACCTGTTCTTCCCTCGTCCCGGTCCCTGATACCACACTCCCAGTTCAGCAGTAACCTGGGAATCATGCCCAGGCCTCCTCTTTTTTCTATTCCATTAGTGATTTTCAAAGAGGAAGTTTCAGCCAAATAAAGGAAGCAGATGGTATTGTATCAGGCCTCCTGCAGGATGAGTATTTTGGAGGAGTCAGGGCTTTTCTGAGATTCATTCCTCGTACCTGGTAAGCTTTGATCTCCCAGGTTATTGAGGTGTGTTCTCCTATGGAAGGAATCAGGCTGTGCTTCACCTTGGTAATTGAAATCACTGTTCTCCTTGCCCTTCTTTCATAAACAAGGAAATTGGAAGAGAGCTAAGAGAGGCTTTTTTCATGCACTTTAGGAAAGAATGAGCAATGGAAAAAGGAAATTGAGAGCTTTGGGGAGTTTATAGCAGAGGAGCATTTGAGTTTGAAATAGGAGCTGGGAATCCATATGTTTGGGAGGAAAGAAAAGAAAAAGAACAGCCACACGCACAGAGCTTCAAGGGTACATGCGGAAATAGTTATGGGAAGGGGGCAGGGAAGCCCACATGGGTCTCCCTTGATCAGACCCAGATGTTCAGGCAGTGCTTCTCAAGATGCCCATGAAAGGGTCCAGAGCCTGCTGGGTAGACTCAGTGTTTTCTTAACTACCAACAAGCACGTGAAGTCGGTGGCTGGGAGCTTTCCACTGTGTGCTCAATGACTCCCTGGGGCCCTGCTGGGGTCTGTGCCACACCAGTTATACACAGGCTGGGCTGCCTTGGGGCAGGACTTGGAAGTGAATAGGATTGGCTCACTGGGTAAAACTGGCCCTGCTCAGGTCCTGCCAACCAGCAGCTGTCAAACTTGCCTCTGTTTCCTCCTGCCCTAAGACTAACCTTGGAATACAGGAGTTGCAAGCCCCAGATCCAGCTCTCAGTTCCATGCTGCGTAAATGACCTAGCCTCTCTAAGCTTCACTTTTGTTCTCTTTAAATGGGGCAGAAATCACTTGTGAAGTGCATACAAGATATGAGAGGAAGGAATCTGCAAAGAATCAAGCACAAAATGTGGTTTTTAAAATATTTATTATAGCTTGGCACAATGGTATTTACCCGTAGTCACTTGGAAGGCTGAGGCAGGAGCCCAGGGTTTCAAGGCCAGCCTACGCCTCAGCAACGTAGTAAGACCCTGTCTCAAGAATTATAGATTTTTTTTTTTTTTTTTTTTTTTGGTACTGGGGATTGAACTCAGGGGCATTCTACTTCTGAGCTACACCTCCAGCCCTATTTTTTATTCTTTATTTTGAAACCGAGTCTCACTAAGTTGCGGAGTGCCTCACTAGGTAGCTGAGGCTGGCCGAGAACCCGGATCCTCGGTCTCAGCTGGGATTACAAGCGTGCGCCACCACGCCCGGCTAAGAGTTATAGATTTGAGGCCAGCCTCAGTATCTTAGCGAGACCCTCAGCAACTTAGTGAGACTCTGTTTCAAAATAAAAAATGAAGCTCAGAGGTAGGGTTCAATCCTTAGTACCGCAAAACAAAACAAGATTCCATCTCAAATAAATTAATAAATAATACAATTTTAAAAATTGAGCCAGGCGTGGTGGCGCACGCTTGTAATCCCAGCATTCGGGAGGCTGAGACTGGAGGATCCGGGTTAGCGGCCAGCCTCAGCTACCTAGTGAGGCACTCTGCAACTTGGTGAGACTCGGTTTCAAAATAAAGAATAAAAAAATAGGGCTGGGGGTGTAGCTCGGAGATAGAATGCCCCTGAGTTCAATCCCTAGTACCACAAAAAAAAAAAAAAAAAAAAAAATTGCATGGAAAATTTCAAACATACACTCAGGTAAGCAGTATATAACCTCATGCACCCATAATGCACATTGAGTAATTATCAACTTATGTCCAATCTTATCTCCTCTATATCTCCCCACTTTCCCTATCCCTGTGTTATTTTGAAGCAAATCTCATATATCATATTCTTTTATCCCATTAACAATGTTCATATGGCTGACTTGCACCCTTAATCAATCGAAACTCACCCAATCCTCAGATGACCTTTTTTGCTGTGCTGGGGATTGAACCCTGGGCCTCAAGCATGCCAGGCAAGCACTCTACCACTGAGCCCCAGATGTCCCTTTCTGTACCCTTTCTTCTTACAGGGTGCCACATCTCCTATCCCCACCATGGACCTGGTATCTTCACAAATCTATTATTCCTAGAAAATTGTCATGACTAATAGTAGCTCAGGTTGTAAACCCTGGGAAGCCTGAGATGTATTTGCATTTAATCAGGCCCCAGTGTCTTCCAAGAAAGTAGTGATGTGCTAACAAATGACACTGAAGCATCAATCACTGGAAGGAGCAGGGGCTGCTGGGCCATTTAGGACCTGCCAAGCCCTTGACATCAGGTAATATCCCTACAGGGATTGACTGAGGTCCTCAGGAACAGCAGGGAATTGTGTCCTCCCTCATCTGCTGGCTGCAGGCCTTTCCCAGTGAGTATGCTGCTGCTGACTGAAGAATGTGACTGAGCTAAGAGTGTGAGATTCAGATCTATTCCCAAGTCC
Source organism: Graphiurus murinus (assembly GCA_004027655.1). Classification (NCBI taxonomy): domain Eukaryota; kingdom Metazoa; phylum Chordata; class Mammalia; order Rodentia; family Gliridae; genus Graphiurus; species Graphiurus murinus. The sequence continues at coordinate 18,112 of PVLC010018843.1, read as the reverse complement.
TTTGGATAGAATGCAGCAGGCCCTGAAGGCCAGGAGACTGGAGTCCAGTCTTGCCTCCACCACTTACATCACATAGGTGTCTCTGTGCCTCAGTTTTCCTTCCTCATTTGTTAAGTGCAGGTTGCAGAACTGACCCTCCCAGGTACTGAAAGGACCATATAAAGCTGGATGCAGAGCCGGGCGTGGTGGCGCACGCTTGTAATCCCAGCATTCGGGAGGCTGATGAGGCACTCGCAACTTAGTGAGACCCTGTTTCAAAATAAAGAATAAAAATAGGGCTGGGGGTGTAGCTCGGAGGTAGAATGCCCCTGAGTTCAATTCCCAGTACCGCAAAAAAAAAAAAAAAAAAAAAAAAAAGCTGGATGCAGTGGTGCATGCCTGTAATCCCAGTACTTGGGAAGCTGAGACAGGAGGATGGCAGGTTCCAGGACAGCCTTAACAATTTAGTGAGACCCTCAGCAATTTCATGAGACCCTGTTTCAACAAAAGGGGTGTGTTGGCCGGGTGTGGTGGCACACGCTTGTAATCCCAGCATTCGGGAGGCTGAGACCAGAGGATCCGGGTTCAAGGCCAGCCTCAGCTACCTAGTGAGGCACTCCGCAATTTAGTGAGACTCAGTTTCAAAATAAAAAGAATAAAAAATAGGGCTGGGGGTAGAGCTCGGAGGTAGAATGCCCCTGAGTTCAATCCCCAGTACCGTAAAAAAAAAAAAAAAAAAAAAAAAGAGGGTGTGTTGTAGTTTGGAGGTAGAATATGCCTGGGTATAATCCCTGATAAAAAAAGAAAGGAAGGAAAGGAAGGATATGAGTATATGAGATGATACTATATCCACTTGGATTTTTTTTTTTTTAGTACTAGGAATTGAACCCATAGTCTCTTACATTCTTACATGCTAGGGAAATGCTCTACCTCTGAGCTACTTCCCCAGCTCTTTTTTTTTTTTTTTTTTTTTTGGCGGTACTGGGGATGAACCCAGGGGCATTCTACCTCCAAGTTACACCCCCAGCTCTATTTTTTTTTTTTTTTTTTACAGTACTGGGGATTGAACCCAGGAGCATTCTAACCCTGAGCTACACCCCCAGTCCTATTTTTTATTCTTTATTTTGAAACAGGGTGTCACTATGTTTCGAAGGGCCTAAGTAGCTGAAGCTGGCCGAGAACCCAGATCCTCCTGTGTCAGCCTCCCAAGTACTGGGATTACAAACATGCGCTACCATGCCTGGCTCCTTTTTTATTTTTTTATTTTTTATTTTTTTAATTTTTTTAATTTTTGCAGTACTGGGGATTGAACTCAGGGGCATTCTACCTTCGAGCTATACCCCCAGCCCTATTTTTTATTCTTTATTTTGAAACCGAGTCTCACTAAGTTGCGGAATGCCTCACTAGGTAGCTGAGGCTGGCCGCGAACCCGGATCCTCCGATTACAAGCGTGCGCCACCACGCCCGGCTCCTTTTTTATTTTTAAATAGTGTCTCACCAAGTTACCGCAATTGGCCTTGAACCTGGGATCCTCCTGTCTTAGCCTCCTAAGAGCTGAGATTACAGGTATTGGCTACCACACCTTGGCTCTCTCTTTACTTCTTTTTTGGGGTTTTTTTTTTTTGCAATACTGGGGATTGAACCCAGGGGAATTCTACCCCCGAGCTATACCCCCAGCCCTATTTTTTTATTCTTTATTTTGAAACTGAGTCTCACTAAGTTGCAGAGTGCCTCACTAGGTAGCTGAGGCTGGCCGTGAACCCGGATCCTCCAGTCTCAGCCTCCCAAATGCTGGGATTACAAGCGTGCGCCACCACGCCCGGCTCTCTCTTTACTTCTTACTCTATCTTTTAACTTTAGTCTTGAGTTAATGTGGTAACAATATGACAGCATCAATTCTAGCCCCTGTATCCTTATAGATGCAGAAGGATTCTCTTTCCCAAGAGTACTACCAAAAATCTCAGTGACCCTGATTGGGTCACACGACCTTCCCTGAAACAATCACTGGTGGCCGCAGAAAATGAGAGACGCTTAATTTACTTTGGTTGACTGTGTCTACACAGACTGAGAGAGTGAGGGGAAGGGGTGGTTCATTAAAGGGAATTGCAAGGCAGAGGGAGGAGCATGGTTAATCCTATGGTTTGTATGTCACCTTCAAAAATTCATGCTGAGCCGGGCATGGTGGCGCACGCTTGTAAGCCAGAGCATTGGGGAGGCTGAGACCGGAGGATCTGGGTTCACGGCCAGCCTCAGCTGCTTAGCGAGGCACTCCACAACTTAGTGAGACTTGGTTTCAAAATAAAGAATAAAAACTAGGGCTGGGGGTATAGCTCGGAGGTAGAATGCCCCTGAGTTCCATCCCCAGTACCGCAAAAAAAAAAAAAAAAAAAATTCATGCTGAAAAATATTTGAGCCAGGCACAGTAGTAATCCTAGTACTTGGGAGGCTGAGACAGGGGGATAGCAGGTTTGAGGACAGCCTCAGCAAGTAGTGAGAATCAACCTAGCAAGACCCTGTTTCCAAATAAGAAATAAAATCAGGCTAGGGGTGTAGCTTGAAGGTAGAATGCTTCTGGGTTCAGTCCCCAGTACACAAGTGTGTGTGTGTGTGTGTGTGTGTGTGTGTGTGTGTGTGTGTAGTGCTGGCGATGAAACCTGGGGCCGCATGCATGCAGGCACATGCTCTACCACTGAGCTATAACCACAGCCTCTACCTGTTGGAATTTAATTGCCATTGCAGCAGTGTGGAGAGGTAGGACCTTTACGAGCTGATTAGGTGTGAGTTACTTATGGAGGGAGTAGACTTCTCATAGAAGGATGAGTTCAACTCAGTTCCTTTCTCTGTCTCACCTGCACTCACTTGCCTTCAGCACTGACAGGACACTGCACAGAGGCCCTGGCCAGATGCTGGTGCTATGCTCTTGGACTTCCCAGGCACCAGAACCAGGATCCAGATAAACTTCCATTTTGTTTATAAATTACCCAGTTTGAGCTGGGCATGGTGGCACAAGCCTGTAATCCCAGTACTTGGGAGGATGAGATAGAAGGATCATAGGTTCGAGGACAGCCTTAGCAAGTAGTGAGACTGTCATCAACCTAGTGAGGCTCTGTTTCAAAATTTAAAAAAATAATAATGAAATAGGACTGGGGATGTAACTCGGAGGTAGAATGCCCCTGGGTTCAATCCCCACTACTACAATAAACAAACAAACAAACAACCCAATTTGTAGTATTCTGTTAGAGCAGCAGAAAAGGGACTGGGACAGTTGTTAAAATGAAGGTGAATGAGCCAGGTGTGGCTGATTAGGTGTGGTGGCACATGCTTGTAATCCCAGGACTTGGGAGGCCGAGACAGGAGGATCTCAGGTTCGAGGCCAGCCTCAGCTACCTAGGGAGACCCTCCGCAACTTAGTGAGACCCTGTTTCAAAATAAAGAATAAAAAATGGTACTAGGCGGTGTAGCTCAGAGGTAGAATGCCCCTGGGTTTAATCCCCAGTACCACAAACAAACAAAAAACAAGATGCTTGTTGTCAAGGCCTTGTGAGTCTTCAGGTACATTATCAAAACTCACAATGAAGCCAGGCTTGGTGGCCCACACTTGTAATCCCAGCATTTGGGAGGCTGAGACCGGAGGATCCGGGGTTCGAGGCCAGCCTCAGCTACATAGTGAGGCCCTCCGCAACTTAGTGAGACCCTGTTTCAAATAAAGAATAAAAAATAGGGCTGGGGGTATAGCTCGGAGGTAGAATGCCCCTGAGTTCAATCCCCAGTACTGCAAAAACAAACAAAAAACTCACAATGAGCTGGGTGTGGTAGTGCACGATTGTAATCCCAGGACTTGGGAGGCTGAGACAGGAGGATCCCAGGTTTGCAGCCAACCTCAGCTACTTAGTGAGGCCCTCCACAGCTTAGTGAGACCCTATTTCAAAATGAAGAAGATAAAATAGGGCTGGGGGTATATCTTAGAGGAAGAATGCCCCTGTGTTCAATCTTTAGTACTGCAAAAAATACAAACAAAAAAACCTCACAATGATATTTTCGTCCACTTAGCTCATGGGGCACTTCTTCCTTTTCAAATAAGTTCTGCAAATTTGATCCCATCCATCTTCATAACAGTCTTATGAGACAGACAGGAGTACAGGTATTATCTTTCCATTTTGCAGATGAGGAAGTCCAAGCACAGAGCGGTCAGACAGCATGGGATGAACTAGCCTAGAGTCACACAGAGCTACAGCTGGCTCAGAATTCCCTGGCAGATCTGCTGGGTCTAGAAACTGGGATATACAGGCTTTGGGTTAATCAAGGCCTGACACGGGGTTTGGATCAGCTACCAGCGTTTGTTCCTGAGTAAACAGTGTGGACTGGTAGCAGTTGGGCATGTCAAGGACTCATTGTTGATGCCCTGGCAGGTGGCAAGGGAACAGACTGGTACATAGGCAGGACACTGTCACCCCAGGAACACTCTCTCATGACTGATTCTCTTTATACCAAGCAGCTGAGTACAAGACTTGGTTTTCCTTGTCCCAGAAAAAAAATGCCAATAAAAACAAATGAACAACAACAACAAAAAAGGCAAGGGAGGCATGGCTGACTTCTCCCAAGGGAACTTGGTCCTGGAGCCAAAAGCCTTCTTTGCCAGGAAGTAGAAGGGAAGCAGAATCCCCTGGTCAGATGGAAGTGGTTTGCCCAGAGCTAAAAGCATCCTCCTAAGTGTATTTGAAATCTCTAAAGAGGCTTCCAGCTGGGCCCAGAGATGCAGGCCTATAATCCCAGTCGTTGGGAGGCTGAGACAGGAGGATCACAGGTTCTAAGACAGCCTCCGTAAGTAGCCAAGAAAGGAGACCCTGTTTCTAAAAAAAAAAAAAAAAAAAAAAAAAAAAAAAAAAAAAAAAAAAAAAAAAAAAAAAAAAAAAAAAGCTGGGGGTGTAGCTTGGAGGTAGAATGCACCTGGGTTCAACCTACAGTACTGCACATGAAAAAAAAAAAAAAAAAAATCTTCCCAAAAAACCCCAGCATCCTTCTTCCACATCCAGCTTTGGAAAACATCGAAGAAGAAGACAAAGGAATGGCAGAGAGCCAAAGTACCACCTCTAGCCACCAAAGCTAGCGTGGAGGGTGTAGCATCTTGTGAGAACAAAATTAGCTTCCTGATTGAGCCTGGGAGAAGGATGGAGGTGAGAAGATCCTTCCAGAGAGCCGTTGCTCCGTTTTCCAAGTCAGAGGAGTCATCCATTGCCGTAGACAGAGTTAGGACAAAAGGGTATTCAGGGAAAATCCCTCCTCATGGAAACCAGGAGCACCCAAACGAGACACCATAACAAGCTGTTACTCTCTCTGCCAAGCAGTCCCTTCCTTGGTAAAACAGGGACAATGACAGTCCGTCCCTCACACAGAGGCGGCGAGGATGGTGTGTAAGAGGGTCCTGGCAGGCAGTCGTGGCTCGGGAAAGGCTGACTGTCTTTGTGTACAGTCCAGGTTCATGGCAGGTGGCCTTGCTTTTCTCCCCGGCATGGAGCCCAGGGCCCCAGAGTCCTGCTGTGTTTGTGTATCGCTCATTCTCTCCAGCTGTAAAAATTCATGAGAATGTGGGTGTGCGGTGGCTTTCCAGTTTCTTGGCTGCTACCCAGGCCGTGTTCTCCCACTTGGGGGGCGGGGGGATGCCAGGCATCCTTTTCACAGTGGTGAGTGCCACCCCACACCAACCCCCATGCCCTGTTCCAGCAGAGCCTGGCTCAAAGTTCAAAGCTGAGGTGGCTTTGTTGAGTAATTCAGTGACACTGCCCGCCCGCCCGCCTGCCCGCCATGCCGGTGCGCCTCACTCCCACACACCCATTCGCCGAGCATCTGCTGCCTGTGTTTTGTGGTGTGGAGGCTGGGAACAGGCCGGCCGCCCCGACCGACCGCGGTGGGGCTGCGCTTCCTTCCTTCCCCCTCTGCCCTCTGGCTCTGGGTCTCCACAGGGCCCCTCTCAGTAGGTTTCAGATCCGCTCCCAGGCTGGCTGGCCCTGACTACATCTGGACTCACACCAACCTCTTCCTCCTGGGGGTTCAGAGTGTTCTTGGAAGGAAGCCTGGGAAGGGAAAGGCCTTCCCTAGCATTCTCCATCCATTGGTTGGCTGACAGCAATGAACCGAGCTGCCAAAAACTCTGGTGTCAGACAGACCAGAGTTCAAATCCCTGGGTGACCTTGGGCAAGCTGCTCTGTGGGCTGCAGTTTCCTCATCTGTAAAAAATGTGACAGTAACAGGATCCACCTCCTGGGACAATTGTGAGGATTCAAAGAGATCCTAACTGGCACAGTCCCCCCTACGTCTGGCAAGTGGGAAAGTGCTTGAGAGGTGGCAGCCCTTCACCATCCTCAGGGGGCTTCTGCCTTCGCATGGGTGTGCTCACAGGGAGGGGTGAACCCCATCTCCTTTGGCCCCTCCCCTCCCAAATTAGAACTGTATCATCCTTATTCCAACATGACTAAATTGACTCTATGCAAAGTCCTTTTGGAGGAGGGCATGGTCTCATTTGTCTCAGGATTCCCATGCCTAGTGTGGTGCTGGCACTTCAAAAGTGCTAAATGTTTGGGTAAAGGAGCGAGGGAGTGCCTGGCAGGCAGCATCTGTTCCAGGACCGTTTTTCTGAGCTCTACGCAGTTATTTCTGACCTCTCTGTCTTCCCTCCCTCCCTCCCTCCTTGGTTCCTTCTGACCTTCCTGCTTCAGACCTTCCTTTCTTTTTCTTAAATAGGAAGAGCTCCCCTTTTCCTTTTTTTTTTTTTTTTTATAATATCCAGGCTGCAAGAGCATCCCTTGAGAGCCCTTCACCCAGCCGAGAGCAGCGATTCCTCTTTCAAATTGAGTCTGTCCCCTGACTCATTCATTAAAATGCATAGGGCATGTGACCAAACTGCATAATGATTCTCTCAAGAGGAAGGCTTGGAGGCAGGGAGATGCTGCCAACTGCAAAGGCAAATACTTCCCCCCAGCTGTGGATCAGGCTCATTGGCTGTCATGCCCTGGGAAGGCTGGGGGCTGCTGTTCATCTCCAGTAAATCAGCCAAGCCCTGGAGAGCTGCAGCCTGGCACAGGCTGTAGTCTTGGAAGCTGGTTTGCTTTGGAGAGTCCAACCCATGACCTTTTCTCAACCCATTTAGCTTTTCATTTATTTAAGTATACTTTCAGCTACATAAGTAATAAATGAGTGCATTCTTTTTGTTGTTTTGGTGCTGTGGAGTATTTATTATTATTATTATTATTATTATTATTATTATTATTATTATTATTATTTGCGGTACTGGGGATTGAACTCAGGGGCATTCTACCCTCAGCCCTATTTTTTATTCTTTTTTTTTTTTTTTGTGGTACTGGGGATTGAACTCAGGGGCATTCTACCTCCGAGCTATACCCCCAGCCCTATTTTTTATTCTTTATTTTGAAACCGGGTCTCACTAAGTTGCGGAGTGCCTCACTAGGTAGCTGAGGCTGGCGGCGAACCCGGATCCTCCAGTCTCAGCTTCCCAAATGCTGGGATTACAAGCGTGCACCACCATGCCCGGGCTATTTTTTATTCTTTATTTGGAAACAGGGTCTCACTAAGTTTTGGGGAGCCTCACTAAGTAGCTGAGGCTGGCCGCGAACCTGTGATCCTCCAGTCTCAGCCTCCCAAGTACTGGGATTACAAGTGTGTGTCACCACGCCCAGCTACCTCCAGTCCTGTTTTTAATTCTTTATTTTCAAACAGGGTCTCACTAAGTTGTGGAGGGCCTCACTAAGTAGCTGAGGCTGGCTGAGAACCTGGATCCTCCTGTCTCAGCCTCCCAAATGCTGGGATTACAGATGTGCACCACCACGCCCGACTCATCATGTAGCTTATTACTAGCTAAGGTGCTAAGGCTGCTACAGGACAGCCCCCCGTCATGGTGATTTGGGAGTCCAAACACTAGTCTGCTGCCTTCCAGTCCTAGGCCAGTTCTCAGCAAAACAGTCGCTGTTCACCTTGAAGCCGCCATCTCAGCTCCCTTCCTCACAAGCCCTGTGTCTACTGTGTGTAGCCCCCACCTGCCCACCCGAGCACACCAGGAATCCCATTCCTGCAAAGGAGTCCTACTGTCCACACTTAGGAACCACACAGTAAACTAGATTACCCCTCCCTCCACACACACACACACACACACACACGTGTGCACACACACACACACATATACGTACACATACACACTTAGAAATTTAGGTTAAACTGTTGAAGAGTGAGGAAGTTGTCAAAATCCAGTGGCTCTTGGATTGCTCCTTGGCACCAGGACTGTGTTCTACTTGCAGGTGTGGAGCCTTTCTGAACCCACTGATTCATATCACTTGGGCAGTAATCTATGTAGCTAGCTCTGTGGCCTTGGAAAAATCATTAGCTTCTCTGAAGCACATGAACTCTTCTGCAGAATGGGAATAACTGCAGTACCCCCTTCATTGGGTAGTTGTGAAGTTTAAATGGGATTTATCTAAGCCAGGCGTGGTGGCACACACTTGTAATCCCAGTACTTGGGAGGCTGAGACAGGAGGATCGCAGGTTGGAGGTCAGCCTCAGCAACTTAGTGAGCCACTGTTCCCACATAAAAAATAAAGTAGGACTGGGGGGAAAGCCCGGAGGTAGAAGGCTCCTAGGTTCCACACTCAGTACCACAAAAAAGAAAAATGAAGTTAATGTCAGTAGCTATCATTACCATCATCATCACATTTATTCTAATCTAGTTTACTTGTTTGGGAACTGTTTATTGAGCATCTACTATGTGCCAGGCACTGTCTTTGATCCTGGGAGCAAAGCAGTGAAGGAGTGAGAAGGGTTTATATTCTAGTGCAAATGCACTGCAGCTTTCTTTTTTTTTCTTTTTTTTTTTTTTTCAGTACTGGGGATTGAACTCAGGGGCATTCTACCTCCGAGCTACACCCCCAGCCCTATTTTTTATTCTTTATTTTGAAACAGGGTCTCACTAAGTTGTGGAGGACCTCACTAGATAGCTGGCCACGAATCCGGATCCTCCGGTCTCAGCCTCCCAAATGCTGGGATTACAACAAGCAGGCGCCACCACGCCGGGCTGCAGCTTTCTTTTTGAGAAGCATGTTGTTCCTTAATTGTTTCCTGTGGTCTTCACTAGTGCCTTTTAGTCTAGTAAAGACAGCATGATTATTCCCATTCCACAGGGTGAAAGTTGAGGATTCAATAATTAAGCTAGAATGAGACAGCTAGAAACTAAGCAGGTATGGCTTGACCTGGGACTTTGAGACTCCAGTTCCGGTGCTCTCTTGTGATAAGCACTGATGGGTGCATGTAAGCAGCTCCCAGGTCCTTGAGGGCCCTGACTCACCAGCAGAAGCACAAAAGACAGTTGGGGCTGCCCTCAGTGTGCTTCTGAGAGCTGCAGTTCCTGCTGTCCACAAAGTGGGTCAGTCATCTGGGCTCAACACTGTTCCTCTGCCTGGTGTTAACTTGGGCATGACATTAGGTGCTCAGCTGTCTGAGTGCACTGCCCCTGGGACCCCCACACAGAAGGAGAGAAGGTGGCTAAGACTGTGGGCTCAGTGAGGAAATTGCAGGGTCCTGGGCGGCTCCAGCTGAGGAAAGCTGGCTACACACACCCAGGGACCTGGGTGGGGCACGGTGTTCCTGAGAACATTCAGGAACTGGAAATCAGTTCCATGAGAGGTGGCGGGGGTCAGCAGCATGTCAAAGACCACGGGGAGAGGGCACTGAGGGATAGCTGCCATGCAGAGAGGCCATGTCCTGAACACAGCTGGCCGGGGGTGTTTTCCAACCCCATCACAGTGACAACTCACTCCTACCCTCTGGCCTCAGGTGACTGTCCTTTCTTATCCTTGCTGTTGAGATGGAGTCTCACTGTGTTACCCAGGCTGGTCTTGATCTCTTAGGCTTAAGTGATCCTCCTGCCTCAGCCTCCCCAGTTGCTGGGACTACAGGTGCGCACCACTACACCTGGCTCTCTAGGTGACAATTCTGAACTCGTACAGCAGCATGTGATTGATGCAGGGCCAATAAGCTCTCACCTCCAGGTTCAACTCTGCCTAATCCTCATGGAAACACACGCCCTGCCCTTTTTTGTGTCCTTTATACCCTTGTGTTCTTAACACCCTTCCTGGTACTTTATACCGATCCGAGGATAGGTCTAGGTTTTTGTTTTCTTTTTTTTTTTATTTTTTATTTTTTTTTTGCGGTACTGGGGATTGAACTCAGGGGCATTCTACCTCCAAGCTAAACCCCCAGCCCTATTTTTTATTCTTTATTTTGAAACCGAGTCTCACTAAGTTGCAGAGTGCCTCACTAGGTAGCTGAGGCTGGCCGCGAACTCGGATCCTCCAGTCTCAGCCTCCCGAATGCTGGGATTACAAGCGTGCGCCACCACGCCCGGCGCTGTTTTCTTTTTATTGAATCCTAGTGCAAAGGGTTATTCATAATCTTTGACTCATGACATACTCTCATCTTTGGCTGGACCTTGTACAACCTGCATCTGGTTATTACTTACCTATAGGTTTATTTATGTGCTTGTAACATAGTGAACCCAGTGCAGATTCGCCCCTTGCCTTCCTCCCTTCTCATCACTGCCTTCCCCACCTCATCCTGAATCTTGAGTTTACCATTCCTTTCCCTGGCCCCCTCCCTCCCTCCTCCCTTCTTTCTTCATGGTGCTGGGGATTGAACCCAGGGGTGTTCTACCTCTCAGCTGCACCCCCAGCAACAGGATCTCACTAGGTTGCTGAGAGAGTCTTGCTACGTGGCCACGGCTGTCCTCAAACCTGTGGTCCTCCTGTGTTAGCCTCCCAAGTACTGGGATTACAGGTGTGCACCACAATATCCAGCTTCAAATATTTTTCTAAGACATATTATTTAGATTGTAGTTTTAGTTTTTTGTTTTTGTTTTTTCCCTTGCTTAAAAGAATATCCTAGCCGGGCATGGTGGCGCACGCTTGTAATCCCAGCATTTGGGAGGCTGAGACCAGAGGATCTGGGTTCCTGGCCAGCCTCAGCTACCCTAGTGAGGCACTCCGCAACTTAGGGAGACCCTGTTTCAAAATAAAGAATAAAAATATAGGGCTGGGGGTGTAGCTCAGAGGTAGAATGCCCTTGAGTTCAATCCCCAGTACCGCAAATAAATAAATAAATAAATAAATAAATAAATAAATAAATAAATAAATAAATAAATATCCTGAAGCTGAGTGTGGTGGCACATGCTTGTAATCCCAGTACTTGGGAGGCTGAGACCAGAGGATCCAGGTTCATGGCCAGCCTCAGCTACTTACTGAGGCTCTCTGCACCTTAGTGAGACCCTGTTTACAAATAAACAATAAAAAATAGGGCTGGTGGTGGAACTTGGAGGTAGATTGCCCCTGGGTTCCATCCCCAGTGCCGCAAACAAAACCATTTTGAGCCGAACATTCTTATGTATTTCTCCTGAAGAACAATGTGAATTTACCAATTTAGAGTCCCACAGCAAGGGACCTGTAAAGATCATATTGATCCATATCCTCTCCAACATTTGTTATTATCAGACTTCTTCATTTTTCTTAACTGAAATTGTATTAAATGGTGTCTCATTATAATCTCTTTGTATGTATGTATGTATTTGTTTATATTTATCGGTACTGGGGATTAAAACAGGGGCATTCTACCTCCCCCAGCCCTTTTTATTTTTATTTTGAAAAGGGGTCTTACTAGGTTGATGAGAGTCTCACTACTTGCTGAGGCTGTTCTTGAGTATTGGGTTTACAAGTGTGCACCACCATGCCTGGCTTCTTTGTATTTATTGAGTGTGTGTGTGTGCCCCCTTTTTATGTTTTTGTTTTGAAACAGGGTCTCTCTAGGTTGCTGAGCGTCTCCCTGTGTTGCTGAGGCTCTCCTCAAACCTGTGATCCTCCTGTGTCAGCCTCCTAAGTACTGTGTTTACAGGCATATGCCACCATGCCTGGCTTATTTATTGACTTTCCAAATATGGTTTACAATGGTCAGTGGTTTAGTGGGGGTTAGTCTGTTAGGGGACCATGAGGATTTCATGAAGCACAGTATGCTTACAAAGTCACTCCCAGCCAGGTGTGGTGGCGCACGCTTGTAATCCCAGCATTTGGGAGGCTGAGACCGGAGGATCCGGGTTCGTGGCCAGCCTCAGCTACCTAGTGAGGCACTCTGAAACTTAGTGAGACTCGGTTTCAAAATAAAGAATAAAAAATAGGGCTGGGGGTATAGCTCGAAGGTAGAATGCCCCTGAGTTCAACCCCCAGTACCGCAAAAAAAAAAGTCACTCCCAGTAGGGACTCTCTCACTCTTATTCAATCCTGACTCCTGTACCCAATGGAGTGTCTGGTAGATGGTGATGATGATGATAATAATGATAATCATCATCACCATAAAACCAACAATACTACATTAATTATAATTAACATTTATTGAGGTCTTATTAAGTGCTAGGTGCTATGTTAAATAACACCTTTACTTTTATTATTATTTTTAATCATTCCAGAAACTCTATAAGGTAGGACCATTCCATTTACACCCATTTGTAGATAGGGAACAGAAGCAAAGTACCTTTCCCAGAATCATAGAAATAGTAAAAGATGCAGCTGGGATCTGAATTCTGGCATCTTAGCCACTATATTATAGGTGTCACATAAATTCTTTTTGTGTGTGTGTGTGTTACTAGGGATTGAACTCAGAGGCATTCTACCTCCAAGCTATACCCCTAATCCTATTTTTTACTCTTTATTTTGAAACAGGGTCTCACTAAGTTGCAGAGGGCCTCACTAGGTAGCTGAGGCTGGCTGCAAACCTGGATCCTCCAGTCTCAGCCTCCCAAATGCTGGGATTACAAGCATGCACCACCATGCCCAGCTGCCACATAAATTCTTGAATGAGGTCCCTTCACCTACCCATAACCAGGAGCAGAGTCAAATGTTATGACACTTTTACTTTTTATCTCCTATTAAATATGTTTAAAATGTACCCATTTTATGAGCCAGGTGTGGTGGTGCATGCTTATAATCTCAGTACTTGGGAGGTTGAGACAGGATGATTGCAGGTTCATGGCCAGCCTCAGCTACTCACTGAGGCCCTCTGCAACTTAATGAGACCCTGTTTTAAAATAAAAAATAAAACAGGCCTGGGGATGTAGCTTGGGGGTAGACTGCCCCTTGATTCAATCCCCAGTACTGCAAAAAACCCAAAACCAAAACCAAAAAAATCCCTACCTTATGGTTATAAACAAAACTTAAAGGATTTTTATAATCTTTCTCCAGTCAAAAGTAACTCATTGAAGCCGGGTGTGGTGGCGCACACTTGTAATCCCAGCATTTGGGAGGCTGAGACCGGAGGATCAAGGTTCGCAAAAAAAAAAAAAAAGTAACTCATTGAGCCGGTCATGGTGGCGCACGCTTGTAATCCCAGTACTTGGGAGACTGAGACTGGAGTATCCAGATTCTCAGCCAGCCTCAGCTGCTTAGTGAGGCCCTCCACAACTTAGTGAGACCCTGTTTCAAAATAAAGAATAAAAATTAGGACTGGGGGTGTAGCTTGGAGGTAGAATGCCTCTGGGTTGCATCCCCAGTACCACAAAATAATAATAATAATAATAATAATAAAACTGGGGGTGTAGCTCGTAGGTAGAATGCCCCTGGGTTCAATCTTCAGTACCGACAAATAAATAAATTATATAATTAATTTAATTGAAAGGGCTGGAATGCTGGGTGTGGTGGTGCCACGCTTATAATCACATTACTTGGGAGGCTGAAACTGGAGGATTGCAGGTTTGTGGCCAGCCTTAGCAAGTTAATGAGACCATCTGCAACTTAGTGAGACCCTGCTTCAAAATAAATGAATAAAATCGACCTGGGGGTGTAGCCTGGAGGTAGAATGTCCCTGGGTTCCATCCCTAGGAACCCCCCCTCTAAAAAAAAGGGCTGGAGATGTGGTTCAGTGGTAGAGCACTTGTCTAGCATGTACAAGGCCCTGGGTTCCATTCTTAGTAGTTTAAAAAAAAATAGATAACTCATTTAATTTATGATTAGTTATAATTTCTTAGTAATCATCATGCAAATTCTCACTATTAGATCTAACCTACAAATTGCTCTCAGATGTCATGAAATGTTTATGAATTCTTGTTTTACCCACAAATCTCCTAATCCTGCTCTTATTATTTGTACTTATTATCTCCAACATATCCTATAATTTATTATTATTGTGTCTTATTCCTGCCCATAAGGGCAGGAATATTTGCCTGGTTAGCTCTATATCTTTTGTGTGTGTGTGTGTGTGTGTGTGGTACTGTGGACAAGGGCATTCTGCCTCTGAGCTATACCCCCAGCCCTATTTTTTATTCTTTATTTTGAAACAGGGTCTCACTATGTTGCGGAGTCCCTCACTAGGTAGCTGAGGCTGGCTGTGAACCCAGATCCTCCGGTCTCAGCCTCCCAAATGCTGGGATTACAAACTTGCGCCACCACGCCCGGCCTCCCCAGTCCTATTTTGTATTCTTTATTTTCCTCCTGCCTCAGCCTCCCAAGTACTGGGATTACAAGCGTGCACCACCATGCCTGGCTAACTCTGTATCTTTAATTGATTTAAGCACTTATCCATCTCTAGTGCCTATACCTGTGCCTGGCATAGAGAAACTGCCCTCAAAGATTATTGAATGAATGGAATAAATGTATGTTTACAGGGATGAATGAATGGAGTGAATGAAACAGTGAATACTAAGTTGAACAGTTAATGAAGATTAACTAGATTATTATTATTATTATTATTATTATTATTGGTACTGTTGGTTGAACCCAGAGGCATTCTACCTCCAAGCTATACCCCAGCCCGATTTTATATCTTGTTTGGAAACCGGGTTTCACTAGGTTGCTGAGAGTCTCATTCTGGGGCTTGTTTTGAACCTGTGATCCTCCTGTGATCCTACTGGGAATACAAACATGCACAACCACACCCGGCTTAACTAAATTATTTGATTTTGCACTTTTTTTTTTTTTTTTAACTGGGGATTGAACTCAGGGACATTCTACCTCCCAGCTACACCTCCAGCCCCCCCCCCCCCGCTTTTATAAATAATTTTGAAGCAGGTTCTTACTAAGTTGCTGAGGCTGACCTTGAACCTGTGATTCTCCTGTTTCAGCCTTCCAAGTATGGGCATTACAGGCAGGTGCCACCATACCTGGCAATTTTTGTGCCTTTATATTTTACGTGGGAGCAATGATTTTTTTTCAGGTTTCAAACATTTCTGTAGGTCTGGGGAAAAGGTGAGGCCTGAGATTTTGGGTCTATAATGCTGAAAGGATAAAGCAGTCCTGACATGAAGATCCGAAACAATGCTTTCTTGCCTTTTCCTTTATTGCGTATAAACCATCAATGACTCTGGCAGTGAAGTAGGAGGCATTTGAAACAAAACAAAATGAAAAACTCCGGGTAGCTTGTATATTCAATTTTTTTTCAATGATTTTTTTTTCCTAGCAGTCTACATTGGTGTCTAGGCCCAGTGCACCCCATTGCATATGTAAAACATCTGATATTTGTGTAACAGGCCCTTACTCCCTGGCTGTTATTCGTATACAGACTGGGGTGCACTAGATATGTGCAGAAATCAGGAACCATCCCTCCCAGTCAAGCGTCTCTGGCTCCTTCTCAGAGCCAGGCCAAAGGAGTAATTATAGCTTTCCTCTGTGGTGCACAGGGCAGGAGGCTGATTTAATAAAGGAAGCCTGCTGTCTGTCTCCAGCCTGGCTCTGACTCATGGAACTAGGGAGTCCCAGAAGCTCTACCCACAGAGGGTGGTGAGCAGCTGGGGGGTGGGAGGTGCGGGTGGCCAGCTAGCAAGGCCTGGGCCGAGAGAGAGAGAGCCCCGAGAATGAGGAAACTCCCTGCTTGGCCCGGAGGAACCTGCAGTCGGAGCCAGAGGAAGTGAGGCTCAGACAAGCAGCTGCCTTTCCAGCTACAGCAGCAACTGCCTCACCCTTGAAGGAAGGCTCCCGCCGTGTGGACACGTAAAATGAAATGGGTTAGTAATTTTTATATTCAGAATTAATTGGGGGAAGCAGTGGCACTGACTCCGTTAGGGGTGGCTGCCTTTGTATATGATAGACCAGTGGCTTCAGTTTCTTTCAGGGGGCCTGGGTCCTGGAGTCTGGAGTGATGAGCAGTCTGTTAATTTGGTTTCTCACTTTGGCAGGGAGGCGGCTAATTAGGTGTTCACAGCCGCAGAGACAGTTGGAGCTGGGAGTGGTTTCAGCTGACTCTGGAGTGGATTTGGATGTCACCTTAGACAGGTCACCAGAGGTCATCCTTCCTCTCCAGAGGCTTCTTCCTCCTCCTCTGACAGCCAGCCAGACGGAGGCCACTTGACCTCCCTCTCCTCCCCCTCCCGGGCCTGCCAGCCAGGAGATTCCAGCTCCACCCCTCCCCTGCGCTGCTCTCCCCTCCCCTTCCCGCTGAGTCACACACCTCCGGGTCAGGTGATGCTCCCCTGGGCCCTTCCGAGAGCACCTTGACCTATATTCCGAACTCTCTGTGACAGCAGATCGTAATTGTCCTGGGAGAGGGCCCTCCAGGCCAGCGGGCAGGGCGCCCTGGCAGTCCGGCTGCTGACGGGCGCCCCGGGCGGCGGGCGGAGGTGCTCCCGCTCCCAGGGAGGCCTGGAAATGGAAAGTTAGGAAGGAGGCTGGCGGGGGTGGCGCGTTGAGTCAGCTCCGACAGCCACCCGGAGCCGGGCTCCCTCCCCTTGCGCTCAGGGCTCCAGGCGCTCTGGGCTGCAGAGGTGAGGTGGCGAAGGACAAGCCACTGTGGCAGGGTGATACTGCTGCCCACGGGAAGGGGAGAGGTGAAAAACTATGCAAATAATGGGATAAACCCCGATGACTCATCCGGAGAATCGGTCTCGGAAAACTGTCTCCCCCAGCCCCCACAAGGAACAAGTTCCCATCCCCAAATTACCCACAAAATGGCCTCTACTTATCTTGTGTATGGGTTCTTTGTGCAGTCACTGCCTGGGCAGTCTTTGTATCCTCTGAATGTGAGGATAATGGGGTGCTGTGGGAAAGGGAGTTGAAAGAAAGAAAAGTGTTCAGAGTCAAACTTTAAGCCTCATCCTTGGGCATCAAGCCTGAAAAAGAACGCTAGTGGAAGATCACAGTTCCTTTTGAATTAGGAAGAGCTCTGAAAACCTCAAAACCTGCCTGTACCAGCTGGTAGCTCTGTGACTCTGCAGGGCAGTGTAGACCTCTGTCTCTGACTTCTAGTGTGGAGATTTTATTTATTTGGTACTGGGGATTGAACCCCGGGGGATTCTACCTCCACCGCACGGCCTTTTTTATTTTTTATTTTGAAACAGGGTCTCACTAAATTGCTGAGGCTGGCCTCCAACCTGTGATCCTTCTATCTCAGCCTCCCAAGCACTGGGATTACAGGAGTGGGCCACCACTCCTGGCCCTATGGGGATTTTAATAAAGCACTCCTCTCACTACATCAGGTGGTAGCCACACTAAATCAGATGCTACATAAAATATGTTAACTATATACAATGATGCCTAACTATAGAATATTTTCTCTAAATGGTTAAGTCACCCCCCTCCCATTTGAGATGACTTATTTATTTATTTATTTATTTATTTATTTATTTATTTATTTATATTGGAGATTAGACCCAGGGGATTCTACCTTAGAGCTATACCCCAGCCCTTTTTTATTTTTAATTTTGAACAGGGTCTTTCTTAAGTTACCATGCACTGGCCTCTGAACATTGAGCTCCTCCTGTCATAACCTCCCAAGAACTGGATTACAGGTGTGTGCTACCACACCTGGTGAGGACTATTTTATTTGTTGAATGTGCTTATCATAGAAGAGCCTATCTCTGGATGTGTTTACCAGTCTAAATAGAAAACTATAGTTGGGTGTGGTGGCCCACGCTTGTAATCCCAGTACTAGGGAAGCTGAGACAGGAGGATCTTGGTTCGTGGCCAACCTCAGCTACTTAGTGAGGTCTTCCTCAACTTAGTGAGACCCTGTTTCAAAATAAAGAATAAAAAATAGGGCTGAGAATGTAGCTCGGAGGTAGAATGCCCCTGAGTTCAATCCCTAGTACTGCAAAAAAAAAAAAAAAAAA
>PVLC010018842.1:0-31486 GCA_004027655.1 Graphiurus murinus | reverse complement strand
GTGCTTTGGGATTTTATAATTACTTTAATCCTGTAGAATACTACCAGTGGGAATTAGTGGAATGTAAACTAGAAATAGTCAGAGACAAGAACATGTTAAGTATTAATCAAAACATATGGCAGCTCAGGGAACACTGGTCATGTTAATGTTTTTATTTTTTGGTGCATAATAATTATATAGAAAAGTGGGTTTCATTGTGGTGTATCTTCACATGCATATAACACACTTTGATCAATTTCTCTGCCTCCCTTCTCCTCTTCCTTCCTTCTGATTTCCTTCCTCTATTCTACTGGTCTCCTTTCTAAAATCATGTTTTTGTTTTTCTTTTTTCTCTCTAACTTCTACATATGAAAAAAAATATGATACTTGACTTTCTGAGTTTTGTTTATTTCAGTTGTCATGATGCTCTCCAGTTCCATCTGTTTCATACCAATGACATTATTTAGTTCTTCTTTATGGTTGAGTAAAACCCATCTGTGTATATCCACATTTTCTTTATCCATTCATCTGTTGATAGACACCTAACCTGGTTCCAACTTCCACCCTCCTCTCTCATCCTTCTGGTACACAACATCTTGATTGACATTGATAAATTTCTGTGTGCACGTCATGTCCATTGAAATGTTTCATTCATTGAGTCTCCCTCTCCACATCCCTCCTGTAGGCCCCTTCCATCAGTCCACTAGGGTTTCTCCTTTGTCTAGAGTCCCTCTTGTATCCCAATTTCTCTCTATCTTCCACATGTAAGGAGAAATAACTGAACTTTCACTTTTTATGACTGAATAATCTCACTTAGCATAATGTTCTCCAGTTCCATCCATTTTCCTGCAAATGACACAACATTGTTCTTTATGGCTGAATAGAATTCCAATGCATGTATTTATAATACATATAGTTTTATTATCCATTCATCTCTTGATGGACACCTAGACTGGTTCCATAATTTGGCTATTATGCTACTATAAACAGTTGTGCATGTGTCACTATGTTGGTCTGATATCAATTCCACATGAGTGATATAGCTGAGTAATATGATAGGTTCATTCCTATTCTTTTGAGGACCTTCCACACTGATATCCAAAGTGGCTGCACTAATTTGAAATCCCACTAAAAATATATCAGCATTCCTACTTCTACACACACATCCACACATCATTTATTATCATTTTTGTTTTTGGTGATTGGCATTCTAATTGTGCTTAGGTGAAATTTCAGTATAGTTTTGATTTGCATCTGTCTGATTGCTGATAAAGTTGAACATTTTTTCATATATGTATTGGCCACTTGTATTTCTTCTTTTGTGAAGTGTCTATTTAATTCACTTTCCCACTTTTTATTTGGCTATTTGGTTTTTTGGTGGTAAATTTCTTGAGTTATTTGTATATTCTAGATATTAGTCCTTTATCAGAGGAGTAGTTAGCAAAGATCTTCTCCCATTCTTCTGGCTCTCTCTTAAGGTCTTTGATACTTTCCCTTGCTGCACAAAATCTCCTCGATTTAATAAAATCCCACTTATTAATCCTAATTTTAATTTCCTGTGCCTTTGGGGTCTTATTGAGGAAGTTTTTTTTACTAGTGACTAAATATTGGAGTGTTGGTCTTGTGCCATTTTCTAGTAATTGCAGTCTCTGGTTTAACTCCTAGTTCTTTGACTCATCTTGAGTTGACTCTTGTGCAGGGTGTAAAAAGGGATTTATTTCCATTTTGTCTACAAATGGATAACCAGTTTTGCCAAAACCATTTCTTGAAAAGACTATCTTTTTATTCCAGCATATATTTTTGGCCCCTTTGTCAAAAATCAGTTGGTTGTATGAGTATTTGTTTTATTGTAGAGGTTTTTTAAATCTTCTTGATTAGATTTATTCCTAGGCATTTTATTGTTTTTGAGCCTATTATGAATACAATTATTTTCTGGATTTCTTTTTCAGTGGATTCAAGGTTGGCATATAGAAAAGCTACTGATTTTTTATTCAGAGTCTTTGCTGAATTTGTTAATCAGTTCTAGAAGTCTTTTGGTTGAGTTTGGGTCTTCTAAGTATAGGTTCATGTCATCTGCAAACGAGAAAATTTCACTTCTTCTTTTCCTATTTGTATTCTTTTGATTTTCTTCTCTTTCCTTATTGCTCTGGCTAGGTCTCAATTACTATATTGAAAAGGAGTGGTGATAGTGGATATCATTGTCTTGTTCCTGATTTTAAAGGAAATTCTTACAGTTTTTCCCCACTCAATATGATGTTGTGTTGTTTTGTTCTCTATTTCATTGATTCTTGCTCTTATTTTAATGATTTTCCTGTCTGCTACTGGTTTGGGGATTAGTCTGTTCCTGATTTTCAAGGGCTTTGAGGTGTGTCATTTGATTCTTTATTTGGTAATTTTTGTTGTTGTTGTTCTTCCTATGTTAGTACTCAGTGTATGAATTTAACTCTTAGTACTGCCTTCAAAATGTCCCAGAAATTTTGATATGTTGTGTCTCTATTTCCATTTGATTCTAGAATTTTTTTTTATTTCTCTCATATTTCTTCTGTGATCCAGTCCTCATTCAGAAGTGTGGTATTCAATCTCCATGTATTTATATAATTGTTCTGAGTCTTTCTGTTGTCGATTTCTATTTTTATTCTGTTATGGTCTGAAAAGATGGAAGGAATTATGTTACATTTTTTGAATTTGCTAGTATTTGTTTTGTGGTCAAGAATATGATCTATTTTGGAGAAACTTCCATGAGCGACTAAAAAGAATGTGTGTTCATCTGTAGTTGGATGGAATATTTTGTACATGTCTACTAGATCCACTTGGTTTATGGTACTCTTTAGGTCTGTAGCATTTTTACTGATCTTTTTTTCTGGAAGACTAATCTAATAGTGTGAGAGTGATATTGAATATGTGGCTCATGTGTTCTTTCTGATTCACAATTAAAGAATATTATATCAAAGAAAATATTTAATCATGAAAAAATTACTTTTTAAAATTTTCCTGCATGTTAAAAAGAATCATGGAGCTGGGCATGGTGGCACATACCTATAATCTCAGTACTTGGGAAGCTAAGAAAGGAACATTGCAGGTTTGAAACCAGCCTCAGAAAAACCCTCATCAACTTGGTGAGATTCTGTTTCAAAAAAAACCCAATAATAATAATAATAATAATAATAATAATAATAATAATGTCTAGGGGTAGAATGGGTTTAATCACCAGTACAAAAATTAAATAAAATATTATAAAATAAAAGAAAAGCAAGGGGTGGTGGAGTATGCTTGTAATACCAGTACTTGGGATGCTGAGACAGGAGGATCGGGGTTCGCGACCAGCCTCAGCTACTTAATTAGGTTCTCCATAACTTAGTGAGACCCTGTTTCAAAATAAAGAATAAAAAATAGGGCTGAGGGTGTAGCTTGGAGGTAGAATGACCCTGGGTTCAATCCCCAATATCACAAAATAAATAAATAAAATGAAATAAAATATGGCATTGCTCCAGCAGTGGGTACACCAAGACTTAGGGGAGACGGATGAGAAGGTACAGGCCATTCAGGTCTTACAGGAGGAACCACTTACAACCTGGTGAACTCCTTGAGCTCCTTTTGCAGATGAATATTGACTATCCTTACCTATGTGGCTGGAGGTCTAATAGTCACTTGTTGCACCCTCTATGGCTGTTCTGGTATTTGGGCACAATGTAATGCTCTCTTAGTCACATGGTGTACCACCACTCTGTAGGAGATAGAGTCTAGGGGTCCAGAGGAAGTACAGGCTAGTGGTGAAGATGTGACCCCATGCAGCTGCAGATGTTCACGCATCTCTTGCAATTACAGATGTGCACAAACATCTCATGTAGTTGTGGATGTGGGCACATCTAGCACAGTTTCAGATGTATGCACACTTATATGAAATATGACTAAGCAAATTATAGTATGTATGCACACATTATGCTGGGATGGATGTGCACCATTTGCCCAGAACCCTGTATAAGGGAATAAAGCTG
Organism: Graphiurus murinus; assembly: GCA_004027655.1. Lineage (NCBI taxonomy): Eukaryota > Metazoa > Chordata > Mammalia > Rodentia > Gliridae > Graphiurus > Graphiurus murinus. The sequence continues at coordinate 27,512 of PVLC010018842.1, read as the reverse complement.
CTGTTTATTCTCCTCTGGATGGCAACTCTTTGAGCGTTCTTTTCACTGCGGATCTCACTGCTGAAACCCTCCCTGCAACTGTGGCTGGACTGCAATAGGTCCCTTGACATGGCCTGACTCACATGTCTTGCACATCAGCTGTGGTGTGTCTTAGCCTTTTGCTCCCTCAGTGCACTATCATTCTTCAGGACCTCTTTTAGCATGTGGTCTCTCACATTAAAGATGGCTCATATGGCTTCTATGAAGTATGACATTCTTAAACATCTAAGAACACAAAGGGCAAGTTTCAATGATTTTTAAGACCTAAGCTTGGAAATTCCAGAATTCCACATCTACAATATTCTCTTAATCACAATAGTCATGAAGGCAGTCAGGATTTAAGGGAACAGAGAAACAAAATCCATTTTATAAATCTGAGAATGGCAATGTCACATTGAAAGGAAGAATTCATGTATGGAGGGAGAAATTTGTGATAAATGGTGCACATCCATTGTATCATAAATGGAAAAATGGTGCATGTCCACCCCAGCATAATATGTGCATGTGTGTTACAGTTTGCTAAGTCATATTTATGACACGTCTGCAACTGCACTAGATGTGCCCACATCCACAGCAAAAAATACCTGTTGAATTCCATTGGCCAAATTAAGTCACGAAAATATTCCTAAACACAAAGAACTCAGGAAATAGGCTCTACACCTTGCTGGGAATAGTTACAAATATTGTTTTATTGTTGTTTGTTTCTACAACTTAGAATACAGTTTACTCTTAGTTTCTACTAAGAGGTTCCTTACAAAGAGTACTCACTGAGTTCTTGTGTTTAAAATTGTCAGCTGGGCATGGTGATACAAACCTGTAATCCTAGTACTTGGGAGACTGAGACAGGAAGATCACAAGTTCTAGGCCAGCCTCAGCAACTTAGCCAAACCTTGTTTCAAAATAAAAAATAAAATAGGGCTGAGGGTGTGATTCAGAGGTATAATGCCCCTGAGTTCAATCACCATCAACACACACACACATACACACACACACACTGTCTGTAGTATTTTAATTTGATTCACAGTATCTTAGTCTTTTTTCTGCTATTATAACTGAATCTCACAGACTGTGTAACTTATACAAAAGAGAGGCATATTCACCTCATGGCTATAAAGGCTGAGATGTTCAAATTCAGGCAGCTGCATCTTGTGAGGTCCTTGTTGCTGCTGTAGACTCTACATGGAGAGACAGGAAAAACTTGTTAACTTTGATTTCCCTTCTCATTATTATAAAGCCACTAATTCAGTCATAGGGGCCCAACCCTCATGACCTCATCTAATTACCTTCCCAAAGTCCCATTGAAATATGTCATTAATATACAACTTTTGGGGTTAAATTTCAACACGTATGAAGGAAAGTATAAATACTGAACATAGCCAGAAGTTTTTCTAAAAATGAAATCAATGTAGTAGTGCTCTGCCCTAAAATTTTGAATGTTTTGCTCCAACATCACTTCTAATTTTTAAATAATGGTTAATGATTTTCTGGAGCAATACATGAGTGACCAACTGTATTGCTACCCAATTAAACTACAGAGATTGCATCTCTGCAAATTCTATTAGTGAAAACTCCTTTCTCAGTGATGGCTAATACTCTATAATTTACATATTTATGTTGCTAATTTTAGTAAAATGAGGCATTTCAGTTTGTAACTTAAAAACAGTATCTATAGTTAATTTTGATAAATAAATTATTTGCATTTTTATTTATTTATTTTTATAAGATGCAGAGCAAACAATTTTGATCATGATAGCAAATGAGGCATGCAAATTGCAAACAGATTCTAATATTTTTGGCAAGTCAGGAAGTTTTTGATAGTGTAACACAATGTGTGACTCAAAATCTTATTTCATTTAATAATAGTTACTGATCCTAGAAGCAGACAATAATTGGTATTTTGAAGTGGAGAAAAAAATAGAAAAGAAATCCCAAAAGACCTCAATTCACTTTGATAAAACTGAATGAGATGTTGAAGAAATAATTGTCAAATTTGGTGCTTACTGGCTAATATGGAGGCAATTAATACAAATTAAAGGGATCCAGGTGTGGTGGCACACACCTGTAATCCCAGAATTTGGGAGTCTGAGACAGGGGAATTGCAGGTCTGAGGCCAGCCTTAGCAACTTAGGAATGCCCTCAGCAACTTTGTGAGACCCTGTCTCAAAATAAAAAATAAAATAGAGCTGGAGGTGTACCTCAGAAGTATAATGCCCCTGGGTTTAATTCCTATTATCAAAATAAATACATAAATATAATGGTGATAATTAATAATAATAATAATAATAATAATAATAATAAAAGGAATAGCTAGGAGGTCCTGCTCAAATACCTATTACTTCTCTGCTCCTGCTTTATCTGTCTTCTCTGATTCAGATTAATTCTATGCTTTCTAAAAGTTTCTATTTTAATTCCTAAATTCACATGTGATTTTGAACTTAGTCATGCTTCATTGCTCTACAATTATCTGTTTTTGTTAGTCAGAGCTAAAAAGATTTAAGAAAATATTGCACTACATCATTGCTGAAAGATCATATCAGGTCATGGTCTATTTTTTAGTGACTTCAATCTTATTAGTATGAAACATGGGGTGATAAAATAAGTAGACATATAGTTGTTTTTGATTTGGAGATGCGATGTTAAGGAAATAGGAGATAAAGATAAAATACATTCCATCACTTATAACTATCTATCTATGTGTTTGTGTTGTGTATGTGTGTGTATGTGTGTGTGTGTTTTCTTCTCAGGTTTGTTTTTTTCTTTTCAGATGGATGTTTGATCCTATGAAGAAATCATTTGCTTTATCATTTCTAGGGAAAGAGAACTGTACTCAAGATCCAGAGATCATAACTCAAAACCAGGCTTAACATTCTTACAATAAAACTCACCTTTGTATTGAGGAAGCAGATCATCATAGTAAATAATTCAATCTAAAGAAACAATTACATCAACCACCATTCTACATTGAACCATGCTGAACAAACTAAGTTCTTAATCATTTGTTATCTTTAGATAAATAGAACCTGAAATTATTTGTTATTCATTCATCTTTGTTTATTCATAATGAAATTGTGATATAAATTTATTTCCTGATCAACTAGACACATTATTAGCCAAATAAGAAGCCTGCAGCTCTATAGAGTTATTGTAAAGGACCTGTCTCTGATGACTCTGTCTCAGTTTAAGTGGAAAACTGACATATCTATGCAGAAAAAGAGTTAAAGGGAGGTGTTAAAACTATGGCCTATATGATAAAGCATGGTAATTTACTGATATTTTAGTGTTAAGGAGAAGAAAAGGATAGGGAATAATTTACTGGTGCATCATAATTTGTTTTTCCACAAAGAAAATAGAAAATACTATTAATTATAGTACATTGCTAGTTTAATTTAACATATAAGGCAAAATTAGAGACAAAGTGCAAAATAAGGCAAAAAGGGGTAAGTATAAAAAATAACAAATAAATAACAAGATGTCTATTAAGCCTAGCCAACCTAGAATTCCTTTCCCCTAGGTCTACCTTGACCTTGGAGAATATAATTAGATATTGGCTATCAGAACGTAGAGCTGGCCAGAAACACCCTCGGGGAGATTTTTAAAAAGGTGGTAAAGAAACACATAAAGATACTGCTCTGTAATAATTAATGTCCTTTACACAGTGTGCCAAAAATTTTTCTTTTATTTACAGTACTGTCAAAAAGTTGCTACCATTATATTTGTTGATTTTGCTATTATTTCTTTTTAGTAGTATGCTTTTAATTCCTGTTATTACATGAGAAATAATATATAGCTAATAAAGAACACAAATCTTAAATGCATAGATTCAAGTGCTTTTTTTTTCCCTATGCAAAACTACCGCATTTTTCAAACTACACAACATTTCCCTCTACCTTAGTTTTTCATGGACCACTCTGCAGTCAGTACCATCAGAGACAATGACTTTCCTAACATGCTGCTGGCTAGTATTTTACTGAATAAATATATGCTAAAATCCCATTTTGGTGTCTACATCTCAGATGATCCAAGGTAACACAACTGGTTAAAAAAAAAAGTGGCCTGGGAAATTAGGTGATAAGTGAGAATTTGTGGCTGTGTCATTCTCCAACCCACTGGGCAAAGGACTCTATTCCACCTGTTCTATGGTACACAAGCTCTAGCACAAGATAAATGCTTGATTGCCGAAAATATCACTGTTGGCAATCCAAGAAAAAAAATTCTTTTGGAAAAGAACCTCACTGTAGGGGAATGATTCAGATGTTTCAGATAAGGGGAGAACTATTCGGACAGTGGAGTTGTTTGCTTATTGCTAAGCAACTGGCTCCTGGCAGATAATGATTAGAAGGCCACAAACAAGTAGTAAAAGATTAGTGTAAGAGCCAAAGGAAATCTTTAGTAGTTTATAAAGACATTTGCTGTAGTGAAGGGACAGTTATTTATTAGCAGTGCATTGAATAGTTAATGCACAGCTCTCTCTGTCTCTCTCTGTCTCTCTCTCTCTCTCTCTCTGTGACTCTGTCTGTCTCTCTCCATATATATACGCATATATATACATACATATATGTATGTATATATATATACATGTATATATATAGTATATATATGTATATATATACATGTATATATATAGTATATATATGTATATATATACATATGTATACATATATATAGTATATATATGTATATATATATACATATGTATATATACATGTATATATATATGTATACATATATATGTATATATATATGTATATATATATATATGAGCACTTAGTCAAGGCATATGTGTTATGCTCAGGTAAGGACAAAACAACCTAGAAATGTGAATGAAATATGGACTGGGTACACCTGGATGGACGATCCTGAGGCTTTGGCTCTGTAGACTCTCCCCTCAGTAGCATTAGAATGTCACCCTGCTCAAAGAAGCTTCAGAGATTCTCTGTCTTGCCAAGCAACAGATGGCTTTTCGTCCTGGCCTGTCTCCCCCTGCATAATGATAACTAAAGTCTAAACAAATCTCCTGAGACATGCCAACCCTGATAAGGGAAGAAAAGACTATGTATTGAGGAAATTTCAAGAAGTAGCTTTCATGTACTGACATAACTCAAGAGAGCATCCCTAGAATTAGATTATTTTAACAAACTTATTGAGATAGACTCACCATACCATAAAATTCATGTGTATATGTGTACAAGAAGATAGTGTTCAATATAGTCACATGTGAACAATGTATGGAAATCTAATTTTAGACTCTTTTTATATCCCCAAAATAAAATCCATGTTTTTTTTTTGTTGTTGTTGTTTTTTTAGCAGACACTCCTAAAGTGGCATACACATTCACTGTAATTTTATTTGGCATCAAGTATTAATGCATGCTGCAAAGTGGATGGATGCTAAAAACACTAGGCTGAACTCAGTAAAATAACTGCAAAAGACATTTGTTCCACTCCCAAGGCCCTAGGCAACAATAAATCTACTTTCTGCCTGCAAAGATTTGCTTATTTTGGACATCTTATATAAATGCAATCTTGCAAGTATGTGGTCTTCTGTGACTGTCTTCTTTCACTTAGTTTGATGTTTTCATGGTTTATCCATTTCAGCATACATCAGTATTTGATTGTTTTATGCCAAATAATATTTCATTGTATGGATAATATACCCCATTTTGTTTATTCATTCAGCAGGTAAATACTTGGGCTACTTTTAGCTCTTAGCATGAATGATTAAAACTTATGTGCATACATGGGCAAGTTTGTATGGGGGCACATGTTTTCATTTTTATTGGGTATATAATTGCAAATGCTAGGTCACAGATGTTATAGCTTGTATCTAGACTATCCCTCAAAGATCCATGTGTTGACATCTTTGTCCTCAATGCAGCAGTGTTTCGAGGTGGGGCCTCAGGAAGGTGATTGGACCATAAGTTCTGACCTCATTAGTGGATTAACCCATTGATGGATTCATAATTTATGGCATTATTGGGAAGGGGGTGGTGGAAACTGTAGGAGGTTAGGTCTGACTGGAGGAAGTATATCACTAGGGGCATGCTCTAGATGAGTATAGCTTTTCCTGGCTGTCACAGGTGAGCAGTTTTCTTCCAACATTCCCTTCTACCATAATGTTCTACCTACCTTCCCTCAGGCCTAAAGCAATAGAGCCAGCCAACCAGGACTGAAGCCATGAGCCCAAATAAATCTTTCCCCTTTGAGATGTTTTTTCTCAGGTATTTTGTCACAGTAATGAAAGCTAACACAGCATGATAGCTCTATATTTAACATTAGAGGAACTGACAAAATGTTCTCTGAGGCAGCTGCACTATTTTCACACTGCCGGCAAAGAGCTAGGGCTCCAGTTGTTTTATTAATATCCTCATTAATCCTTGTTATTGTCTGTGATTTGGATTCTAGCCATTTCTAGTAGACGTGATGTGGTATTGTATTGTGATTTTGATTTGTGTTTCCCTAGAGACAAATAATGTTTAGGATTTTTGCATGTACTTACTGGCTGTTTGCATATCTCTTTGGAAATTTATCTGTTTATATCCTTTGCTCATTTTCAAGTGTGTTATTTGGGTTAATTTGTCTTTTATGGTAGAATTATAAGAATTCTTTATTCTGGACACATATCTCTCATTGACTACATGACATAAATATTGTCTTTCATTCTGTGAATTTTTTTCTCACTTTCTTAATGGTATAATTTATAGTTCAAAATTATGTTTATGTATTTATTCTTTTGTTGCTTGAGCGTTTGGGGTCATATCTAAGAAAGTAATACCTATCCAGGTTCATGAAGATTCACTTCTGTGCTTCATTTTAAGAGCTTTATACTTTTAGCCCTTATATTTAAGTCTATTATCTATCCATTTTGTTTAGATTTTAATATATGGTATTAGCTTAGACCCCAACATTATTATTTTCTATGTAGATAGCCAGTTAAACCAGCACCACTTATTGAAAAGATGGATCTTTCTCTCACTGAATTGTTTTATCCTCATTACAAAAACCAGTTGACCATAAGGGTGAAGTTTATTTTTTGCAGTATTGATCAGTTCTATTCTACTGATCTATATGTTTATCTTTCTCATTAGCACACTACATTGATTGTTATAGGATGGTTTTAAGTTTTAAAATTGGAAGTGTGAGCTCTCTAATTTTGGTATTCTTTATTAAGATTGGCTTTTCTTACATTTTCATGAATTTTTAGGATCAATTTGTTAATTACAGCAAAATAAAAAAACTGAATTTGTTAGGGACTGCACTGAATTCATAACTCATACAATGTTGGCATGTCAACAGTATTAAATATTAAAATCTACCATGTGGTCTGTCTATTCATTTATTTTTAATTTTTTTCAGAATTTGTTTATGGTTTTCAGTGTGCAAGTCTTAGTTTCTTCCTAAATGTTTATTATTTTTAATTCTACTATTAAATGAATTATTCATTAGTTTTATTATTATAGTCCTTGCTCTTACTAGAAAATTTATTTTTATTGCTATTGGTCTTTTGTATGTTGACACATTGCTAAATTCTGTCATTTGTTCTAATAGTATTTGATTGATTCATCAGAATGTCCTGTACAGCAGATTGAAGACATACATTGTTACTACAACTTTTGTATATGGATGCATTATTCATCTTTTTCTTACCCAATTGGTCTAGCTGGAGCCTCCAGTAAAATGTTGAAGAGAAATGACACCAGTGGTTATTCTTGTTTTATTCATAATCTGAAGTAGAGAGAATTCAGCCATCCAACATTAAATGTAAACTTTGGCTTTTATTGTGTATATTTAAGGTGTACATCCTGTTTTGATACACATGCATGCAGTAAAATGATGACTATAGTCAGGAAAATCAGCAATCCATCACAAAAGGCTAAAAAGTTATCCTTCTGTGTGTAGTGAGAGCCCCTAAAGTCCAGACCCTTAGAAAATTTCCAGAATATAATACAGTATGATTAATTATAGTCCTCATGTATTACATTCAATCTTTAGATTTCTTCATTCTATATAACATAAGTTTTTGTGCATTTTGACCTATACCTCTCTTGCCCTCACATCTGGGAACAGCTCTGCCTTCTGTTTCTATGTGTTATGCTTCTTTTCTTACCTTTATTTTTAGATTCTCCATGTAAAGAAGATGCTGACTTTTTTTTCTGTGTGTAGATTATTTCACTTAGCATAATGTGTCTTCTGGTTCATACATGCTGTCATAAATGGCAGGATCTACTTTGCTTTCCACTCATTCATGTAAGCTCTTTGTCAGGTTGAGGACATGTCCTCCTGTATCTAATTGTTGAGTGCTGCATCATAATAGTATTTAAAATCTTGTCAGAAGGTCAATAGGTTCCAAATATATTATGATATACTTTTAGCACTTCATGTATTATTTTATTAATATAGAGAATGTATAAAAAAATCCCACTTTGACACATTATATATTATATAATCCTTTTTGTTTATTTTTGTTGTTGTTGTTGAAACTTGTCAGTGTGGTGGTCGACTGCTTTTTATTTTTTATTTATTTTTAAATGTGCTTTTATTGGTGCATTATTATCTCACATCACAGTATAAATCATGTTGACATTAACATACATGCACACAGCACTTGGTCCCACCCACCTCCCCATCTTCCTCCTTCCCATAGAGAGGACTGAAACTGATATTGGGATTTTCACGTATGTACACACAGTCAATGTTAGCATTTCCAATAATGGACCTCAGTCTCCTCCCTCCTCTTCTCTTGGACCACTTCCCTGGCTACACTGAGGTTTTTCCTCCATTATGTGGAGTCCCTCTGGTATCCCAATTACTCTCTAGCTTGCACATATTAAAGAAAATATATGTCCCTTCACTTTCTGTTGAGTTTTTGGTGTCTTCTAGATAATTTTAATTCTTCTTTTCCTGTTTGAATTCCTTTGATATCCTTCTCTTGTCTTATTGCTCTGGCAAGAGTCCTGAGGACTATATTGAAAAGGAGTGGTGATAGAGGGCATCCTTGACTTCCTCCTGATTTTAAAGGGAATTCCTGCAGTTTTTCCCCCATTCAATATGATATTGATTTTGAGTTTGTTGTATATTGCCTTAATGGTGTTGAGATATGTTCCTTCTATTTCAACTTTCTGCACTGTTTTTAGCAAATGGGTGTTGGATTTTGTCAAATGCTTTTTCAACAAAGTCAGCCAAAAAACTTATAGAACTGATCAACAAATTCAGCAAAGTGTCTGGATAAAAATCAATCTTAAAAAATCAGCTATCCTGTACACCAACCATAAAACCACTGAAAAAGAAATCCAGAAAACAATTCACTCACAATAGCACCCCCAAAAATAAAATACTTAGGGATAAACCTAACCAAAGAGATAAAAGACCTCTACAAGGAAAACTACAAAAAGCTGAAAAAAGAAATCGACGAAGACCTTAGAAAATGGAAAAATCTACCATGTCCTTGGATAGGCAGAATATATATCATCAAAATGGCCATCCTCCCAAAATTAATCTACAAATTCAATGCAATACTCATGAAATTACCAAGATCACTCCTCACAGACATAGAAAAATCGTCCTTACATTCATTTGGAAAAACAGAAAGCCCAGGATAGCCAAAGTAGTTCTTAGTAATAAGAACCATGGAGGTGGTATCACAATACCTGACTTCAAACTTTACTACAAAGCCACAGTAATAAAAACAGCATGGTATTGGCACAAAAACAGACACACAGACCAATGGAGCAGAATAGAAGATTCAGAAACAGACCCACATGCTTACAGTCAACTGATTTTTGACAAAGGAGTCAAAAACATACACTGGAAAAAAGATAGCCTCTTTAACAAATGGTGTTAGCAAAACTGGTTAACCGTATGCAGGAAAATGGAAATAAAACCCACTTTCTCACCCTGCACAAGAGTCAACTTAAGATGGATCAAAGACCTGGAAGTTAGGCCAGAGACCTTGCAGCTACTTGAAGAGGGCATAGGTCCAACACTTCAACACATAGGCACAGGTAAAAACTTTCTCAACAAGACCTCAAAAGCACAAGCAACTCAAAGGAAGATCAATACATGGGATTGCATTAAACTAAAGAGCTTCTGTGCAGCAAAGGAAACTATCAAGGACCTCAACAGAGAGCCCACAGAGTGGGAGAAAATTTTTGCCAGCTACTCTTCTGATAGACGACTAATATCTAGGATATACAGAGAACTCAAGAAACTCACAGCTAAGAAAGCAAAGAACCCAATCAAAAATGGGCAAAGGATCTAAATAGACACTTCACAAAAGAAGAAATACAAATGGCCCATAAATGTATGAGGAAATGTTCAACATCATTAGCAATCAGAGAGAAGCAAATCAAAACTACCTTGAGATTTCACCTAACTCCAATCAGAATGGCAACCATCAAGAACACAAACAACAGCAAATGCTGGCGAGGATGTGGAGAAGTGGGAACCCTAATACATTGTTGGTGGGATTGCAAATTAGTGCAACCACTTTGGAAAACAGTATGGAGGATCCTCAGACAAATGGGAATGATCCTACTCTCTGATCCAGCAATACCTCTTCTGGGTATCTACCCAAAATAATGGAAACCAAACTATCAGATCAATGCATGTGTATCTATGTTTTATAGCTGCACAGTTTACAATTGCCAAACTATGGAACCAGCCAAGATGTCCATCAACAGATGAATGAATTACAAAACTTTGGGATATGTACACAATGGAATTTTACTCAGCCATAAAGAAGAAAAAAATCATGTCATGTTATTTGCAGGGAAATGGATGGAACTGGAAAACATTATGTTAAGTGAGATTAGTCAGTCACAAAAAGTTAAAAATCGAATGCTCTCCCTAATATGTGGAAGCTAGGGAGAAAATGGGACATAAGAGGGACTCCAGATGAAGAAGGAGAATCCTTAGGTGAACAAAGAATTTCACTTAAGGAAGGTGATGGAGGGAAGAGGGACACCCTGATGAACATGATGTACTTTCATGAACACATCAAAGTCAATCACTAAACTGACCTTGAGAAAGAGGGAGGAGGAAGTGGGGTGGGAATTGGGGAAGGGTTAAATGAGAAATCTGGGCATGGATTTCTTTACTTATACTAGCTTGTACCTAACAAAGATGTGTGATTACAATGCACCAAATAAGGGAAAGATGGAAAAAAAAAGGATTTTTTAAAGTTACACCAGGAGATTTTTGATCTACGTAATTGGGAGCCCATCTCTATTAAAGTGGCAGAAACAGCTAAGGCATTTATAGATTGGGTTCAATCCTTGGTGCCTACCTGGCCCTCGTTTACTTCCTTGCTGAGAGAAGTTATTGGATTAGCAGCAATAGTCATTCTAGGCTTATGCATTCTACCACTCATTGTACACCTTGTGATCAATGCAACCCTGTTGTGCTCAAGAAACGTATAAAATCCATGCTGAAAAATAAAAATAAATAAATAAATATTTGTTATTTCCTTTCTCCTATTCACTTTGGACTTATTATGTTCTTCTTTTTCTTGTTTTTTTTTTTGTTTTTGTTTGTTTGTTTGTTTTTGAGATCCTTCTTTTTTCTTAATGCAGGAATTTATGTATAACCTCCCCTTCTAGAACTGCTTTCGCTGAATCCCCTAAGTGTTGGAATGCAGGTTATATTTTGTTATTTTAGATTTATTCCCCTTTTGATTTTTTCTTTGACCTACTGGTTTTTTGGAATATGATGTTTAATTTTCACATTTTTATGAGTTTTCTTACTTTATTGTTATGTAGTTTCCTATCCTTGTGATCTGAAAAGATATTTGATATGATTTCAACCTTCTGAAATATTTAAGACTTGGCTAGTGATCCATAGGAACTATCTTTGAGAATGCTCTGTTATGCTTCAGAAGAATGATATATTTTTACTTCTAGTTTCCATTTTAATTTAAAGCCTATTTCATCTGACATAAATATACCCTTACTATCTTTTGGTTTCCATTTGCATCAACAATTTTTTCCTTTTTTTAAAATTTCAGCCTATGTGTGTCCTTAAAACTAAAGTTCATCTTGTGTGGACAATATATTGTTGGATCTTTCTTTTATATTCTTTCAGCTACTCCATATCATATATATATATATATATATATATATATGTAAAAATATATCATTCTTCTGAAGTGTAACAGAGCATTCTCAAAGATAGTTCCTATGGATCACTAGCCAAGTCTTAAATATTTTAGAAGGTTGGAATATAGTCATTTATTTATTTATTTATTTATTTATTTATTTAATTCAGGGGCATTCTACCTCTGTGTTATACCCACAGCCCTATTTTTTATTCTTTTTTTTTGAAATAGGGTCTCACTAAGTTGTGGAGGGCCTCACTAAATAGGTGAGGCTGGCTATGAACCTGCAATACTCCTATTTCAGCCTCCCAAGTACTGGGATTACAAGTGTGTGCTACCACTCTTGGCTAGACATTTATATTTAAAGTGATTAATGATTACAGATGGTGACATAGAGGGAGACAGCATGTTTTGGTCACTCTGAGACTCGGAACTCAACCAGCAGGAAGATTGCTTCTTGATAAAGGAAGGAAAGCAGTGAAAAAAAAATCAACAAAACAATGACAGTTGAAATGTGGTGGAATCAGAGCCAAAAGAAAGATCAGAAGGCTGTAGAGACTACTACACATCTCACCCTGTGAGTGGAGAGCTGCAATGGGGGCAGCATCTTGGCCAGGCCAGGCTCCCAGGGGCCTCCAGCAAAGAAGCACTAGATTCTTGCGAAGCCAGTGACTACAGACCATCATCAAAAGCAATCGACTCTGCTCTTCAAGCTCTACAAAGACCTGACTACTCAAATAGTCCAAATATATCCTAAAGCTGCAGCTTAACTCATCTCTGCCTGCAGGGACCTGGAGCATTGCTCATCAAGACCATGAGTTAACAAGCTGTCCCAGTGGGAAGCCACCCTACGGGGCCACCATGGCTTGTATGACAAGGAATTGACTTGCTGGGTCTGTGACTTTCAAATATTCCCTACAGAGGTAGCGGTAAGGGCTAGTGTCAGACACAGCAGAAACATGAATGAGCAGACCTGTCATACAATTTTTCCATTTGTTATCCTATATTTTCAGAATTATTGGTAATTGTGACATTTGTTTATTTCCTGTGTAGAAGATTTTTATTTTTTAATTTACTTTTTTTTTTATTAATTGGTGCATTGTAATCATACATCTTTGTTAGGTACAAGCTGATAATGGTATATATACACACATTTCTCATTTAACCCCTTCCCCAATTCCTACACCACTCCCTCACCTTGCCTTCTCCTCAAGTTCAGTTTAGTGATTGATTTTGATATATTTGTGAAAGTACCTCATGGGCATTAGGGTATACCCTCGCCACCCTGTCCATCATCTTCAGTAAAGTCAACTTCTTTGCTTCTAGGGTTTCTCCTTTTTCATCTGGAGTCCCTCTTATGCCCCATCTTCTCCCTAGCATCCGCATATTAGGGAGAACATGTGCTTTTTTACTTTTTGTGACTGACTAATCTCACTTAACATAATGTTTTCCAGTTCCATCCATTTCCCTGCAAATAACATGATTTTGTCCTTCTTTATGGCTGAGTAAAATTCCATTGTGTACATATCCCATAGTTTTGTAATCCATTCATCTGTTGATGGACATGTTGGCTGTTTCCATAGTTTGGCAATTGTGAATTGTGCAGCTATAAACATAGATACACATACATTAGTCTGATAGTTTGGTTTCCATTATTTTGGGTAGATACCCAGAAGTGGTATTGCTGGATCATATGGTAGGTTCATTCTCATTCTTCTGAGGATCCTCCATACTGTTTTCCAAAGTGGTTGCACTAATTTGCAATCCCACCAACAATGTATTAGGGTTCCTACTTCTCCACACCCTCACCAGCATTTGCTGCTGTTTGTGTTCTTTTTTTATCATAATAATTCATGCATTGTAAGCATACATCTTTCTTAGGTACAAATTGATAATGACATATCTGCACACATTTCTCATTTGACCCCTTCCCCAATTCCCACCCTGCTCCCTCGCCCTCCCTCCCTCTCAAGTTCAGTTCAGTGAGTGACCATGATATAATTGTGTAAGTACATCATGTGCCTTAGGATGCTCACCCATCCCCTTAGGTTGAATCAATTTCTTTGCTTATCAAGCATCTCTCCTTTTTCATCTGGAGACCCTGTTATGTCCCATCTTCTCCCTAGCATCCACATATTAGGGAGAACATATGCTTCTTTACTCTTTATGACTGGCTAATCTCACTTAACATAATGTTTTCAGATGCATCCATTTCCCTGCAAATAACATGATTTTGTTCTTCTTTATGGCTAAGTAAAATTCCACTGTGTACATAGCCCATAGTTTTGTAATCCACTGATCTGTCGTTGCACATCTTGACTGCTTCCATAGTTTGGCTATTGTGAGTTGTGCAGCTATAAACATAGATACCCATGCATTGATCTGATAGTTTGGTTTCCATTATTTTGGGTAGATACCCAGAAGTGGTATTGCTGGGTCACATGCTGGGTCATATTCCCATTCGTCTAAGGATTCTCCATACTGTTTTCCAAAGTGGTTGCACTAATTTGCAATCCCACCAACAGTGTATTAGGGTTCCCACTTCTCCACACCTTCACCAGCAGTTGTTGTTGTTCATGTTTTTTAGAGGCTATCTTTTTTCCAGTGTATGTTTTTGGCTCCTTTGTCAAAAATCAGTTGGCTATAGTACATGGGTCTGTTTCTGAATTTTCTATTCTGCTCCATTGGTCTATATGTCTGTTTTTTTTTGCCAATACCATGCTGTTTTTATTACTGTGGCTTTTACTAGTCAGGTATTGTGATATATCCTGCATGGTTTTTGTTGCTAAGAACTACTTTGGCTATTCTGGGCTTTTTGCTATTCCAAATGAATGTAAGGACTGATTTTTCTATGTCTGTGAGGAGTGACCATGGTAATTTCATGGGTATTGCATTGAATCTCTAGATCATTTTTGGGAGGATGGTCATTTTGATGATATTTATTCTCCCTATCCATGCTGTTTTTATTGCTGTGGCTTTGTAGTAGAGTTTGAAGTCAGGTATTGTGATACATCCTTTTTTTGTGGTTTTTGTTGCTAAGAACTACTTTGGCTATTCTGGGCTTTTTGTTGTTCCAAATGAATGTAAGGACTGATTTTTCTATGTTTTTGGTGGTGTTTATTCTTCTTTGCTTAGTTGTTTGCTTCCTGGAAATTATTGTTACTCTGCTTCTGATGTTTACTTGTTTGTTCTTCTTTGTAGTTAATCTCTTTGAGTATTTTTTCTCTAGTGCAGGTTTGGAGGACATAAATGCTTTCAGTTTCTGTTTGTCATGGAAGATTTTTATATCCCCATTAATTTTGAGAAAGATTTTTGCTGAGTAGAAGAATCCTGGCTGCAAGTTATTTTCTTTCAGAGTTTGGAATATGTTACTCCAGCCTCTCCTGGCTTTCATGACTTGATTTGGGAGGTCTGGAGTGATTCTAATTGGTTTGTCTCTAAATGTCACTTGGCCTTTTACTTTTGTTGCCTTTAGAATTCTCTCCTTGACCTCTACATTAGTCAACTTGATTATTATGTGGTGTGGTGAACCTCTTTGGTTTTGTCTAAAGGGGATTCTATGTTTCCTGCACCTATGTGTCAACTTCTCTTTCTATGTTTGGAAAATGCTCTGATATTACTTCTTTGAAAAGATTGTTTATTCCATTATTTTCAACTTCTAATCCCTCTTCTATGCCTATTATTCTTAGGTTAGCTCTTTTAAAGTTGGCCCAGATCTCATCGATGTCCAATTCATACTGTCGAATTTTTGTTCTAAATTACATACTATGGATTCATTTTTGGAATTGTCATCTTCTAAGAGTGATGTTCTATTTTCCATGTGGTCTAATCTATTGTTTATAGTTTGTATTGATGCCTTCACTTCAATTTTGCATCTTTCATGTCCTTCATTTCCTTCAAGGATTCTCTTTGATTCAGGGTGTCAGATTCTTTGTTTATTTGTTCCTTTTTTATTTCCAGCTCTCTCTGCATTCTTTCTGGAAGTTTTGTATCATTTCTAGTATTAAAGATCTGAATTGTTCTTCTGGTAGTCTCTGCCATTCTGGGTTGGTGAGATCTGTTATTGAGGGGTTGTGGTGGCTCATGGTTTCTTTGCTATTTTTCCTTCCCATGGTTTCCCTGTTCTTAAATTTAATATATTTGCTGTTCTTGTAAGCTTTCTTGTCCAATCTCTGCAGTGGGGGTTTAGAGGTGTCTGCTCATATATACAGGGATAGGTTGTGTTCAGTGGTAAAGGTTGGGTGAGAGGTCACAGCGATGAATGCAGGAATAGGGTAAAGTAGAGGGTATGGTACAGTGGAATAACAGGTTGAGTATGTTAAGTTGATATATAGTAAAGATTAGAGATAGTGGATTTGTCAGGGGATTTTGTTAATCAATGTAGAATTATGTGTGGTAGTATGAGATGGTCTTGATATGAGACAGGGAAAAAAGGACAAAGAGAAAAGAAAATTGTTGAGGAGAATATCGATGGGAGAGAGGGAGGGAAGCTTGTTTTTAAAGGGATAAGGAGGAGAGTCAACAAACTAAGCAAAAAATTACAAAGCAACCAATCATCCAAATAAACACAAATAAATCAAGGCAATATAAAACAAAAACAGCATAAAAACAACACAGAACACACACAAAAAAAACAGAAAACAAACAACAACAACAAGAAACAAAAACACAAACCCTGCTAGTTTGTAAGTACAGAACTGAGTTGGCCTCTGCATTCCTTTTGGATCTGAGTGGATGTTTTCAGCTTTTAAATATCTACTCACTCTATTAGATATTTGTGCATGTTTCTGGCATTCTTATTTGTTGTCTCTGTCAGCACAGGTAGGGAGTTCCACTGAAGCCTCTTCTGCTGCAAGCTTGTGTCTCTGAGCTCACCACAGGGCCTGTTTACATGTCTCTCTCTGCCTTTGTTGGTGGTGGGAGTGCAATCTAAATGCCAGGCATTTTCCAGGGTGCCTGGAAGGTCTCTATGCCCTGAGTGCACTGGGTTCCTCCAGCAGTTCTGCTCCTATCCAATTGCTAGAAGGGCAGGTGACTGAGTCTGTCCTTCATATAGGGCCCCCTGCACTCTGGGGATGCAATTTAACCTACAGATCCCTGATGCTCTGGCTCCAGTAGTAGGGGTGATCTGGGGTGTCCTTGCCACAGGCTTAAGCTGGTTGTCCCAGCTGTTCTTGATCACTGTTGATCCTGTGGGGATATGCTGCCCAATTAGGGTATGGAGTTCCATAGTCGCTTACTCTAACTCTGGTTGCCTGGGGCACAGGAGGTTGCTAGAGGTCTTTGTGCTAATAGACCCTGCTCTGGGCGGCTGGAAAAATTTTGCTTCCATGTAATTAAAATGTATTCTGAATGTACTGTCTTCCTTACCATATTTCAGCTTGTGCCAAATCATTGATTTAAGCAATTTTTTATTCTCCATCATAACATTCTTTAGAAAATTGCTTTTGATCAAGGAATTTATTTTGTAACACAACAAATGAATCAGTGAAACAAAATTCACCAGTCAGAACATATATATGGTCATCCCTCAACAGATTTCTAATAGAATGGTGGGTGGCATACTGTAGATTCCTTTATGTCTCTCATAAGAGACAAGATCTTCATTCCCTGTATTTTGGAATTAAGATGGGAGTAGCTTCTCTCACTGTATACTGAGTGTGTGTGTGTGTGTGTGTGTGTGTGTGTGTGTGTGTGTGTGTGTGTATGTGGAGGTGTTCTGGAGATTGAACACAGGGGCATTCTACATCTGAGTTACACACCCAGTCCTTTTTATTTATTTATTTATTTTTGAAACAGGGTCTCACTAGGTTGCTGAGAATCTAGATACTTTTCTGAAGGTGGCCTCAAATCTGAGATCTTCCTGTTTCAGCCTCCCAAGAACTAGGATTACAGGTGTGTGCCACCATGCCTGGCTCATTTTTATACTTTCTTATACATGTGAAAAACAGTTGTTTCCCATCCCCACAACTTTGAGCATTCTGAGTTGGAAGTCTTTGTCCCTATGGAAGAAATACTTCTATAAGAAAACATTTTATTACATAAAGGCTATCAAGTGGATATTTGAGTTTGGTCCAGGGAATGTGAATATCTACCTGTCTTCTAGATTAATATCTATTGAGAAGATTCTAACAGAAGCCAGTGAGAATTATGGTAAATCTGCCTCTGTGATTAATGTATAAATATTAAGTGTGGATTGTATATCAGTAAATGACTAGACGTTGAATTAAGAACACATACCACTTGGATATATTTGTGACAAGTTAGAATATTAGACAAAACAAGCTGTATTTTATTTATTTTTATGATATCCTTATGGAATATATAGGAAATCAATGCAAATAGTTCTTAACATTCTAGTTACCTTCTAAGGCCATGCAGAGATTTAGACATATAAAGCATTTTGGGGAGAAATATGTTACTTAAAACATACAATGATTATAGTGAAGTGTTTTGAATTGGTGTGCTCTTGTGGAGGAACTGAGACAATAGGTTAGGACAGAGAAAAACAAATAGTTTACCATTAGTTCTTTAATACTGTGTACAGCCATTAGTTAGGTTTTCAATTGACACTGCATGATCATAGTTGTTCACAATTTCAGACTTGAGATAACAAATGGAAATAACATCAGTTTTTAATTCTTTGCTTTCACTTGTAAATTTATTTTTATTTAAATTTTTTAGAATTTATTGGTGCAATATTATTGTACATTATAGTACACAACATCTCTTGTTGTGGATCCCTCCTAACCCCATCTCACTAACCTCCCTCTTCTCTCCCCATTCATTCTAATAAAGTTCTAGTGATTCCTTCATATATGGACATACTAATACTGAGTCTGTCTATTCCCCTTATTAAGTTAATGAATCAGCTAGATGAATAATCTTCCGCTGTGAAGATGTGCTTTATTTTCTCTATGCATTCATCAATTGAATGATACATGAAGTGTTTCCATGCCTTATTGTTAATGGTACAGATTTCTCTTCAACATATTATCTATTTAATGCAGATATATGTTCATTTGTGAAATTGTTAGATCATTAGGCTATTTTCTTTATAATTTTTTGAGAAATATCTATACTGTTTTCCACAACTGCTATACTAATTTATATTCCCACCATCAGTGTGTTTATATTGGACAAAAAGTATGAAGTAAATTTAGAGAGGGCAAATAGGTTTGCAAGATCTATTTTACAGCATCATAACCACACTTAATAATAATGTGTCGTATATTACCAAATTACAAAAAAATAAATTTTAAATGTTCATACTTTAAAGAGTATATATGTGGGGCAATGAATATGTTAACTCACTTATGTATATCTATAAAAATACCAAATGTGATATTTTTAACTCACAAACATATACAGTTACTATATTTGATTAAAAATTTATAAACTAAAAACAAGAAAGGGAAATCTACTAACTCTCAGTAAGAACAGCAAAAGTCTGTGATACTAAAACCAGATCTTTTTACTTCTTCAGCTACTCATTTTGAAGTCCTTTATAGAATTGTAGACCATCCCATAGGACAGGTATCTCTCATGGTCACTATCTATTGCACCACAGGGAAACAGATTTCCATTCTAGGTTGAGTCAATGCAGAATATGAAAAGTCATGGCTCCTATCTCTCCTCTTTTCTTTGATTCCATTTGTTAAGTTCTGTCCTAGATGAATATGACAGAAAGTAGTCCTGCCATCTTGTTGGTTCTACCTGATAGGACTAACTTTATATAGTGAATAACACAAAAGCCCAGGTTACAGACCCTAATTTGAAAATAATTGAGATCAAATTTGGAACAATTTTACAAAAATAAAAAGCAATATAATGAAGTATTGTGAACTGTCATATGCCAACAATTTATAAAATGGTTAGAGAAAGAAAAAAATTCATAAAAAGACAAGAATGAATGGAAAATCTAGATATATATTAACTAGTGAAAATAATTAGTAATTTTACAAATTTCCACAAGAAAAAATTCAGTCTCTGATGGTTTCACTTTAAATGCTTCCAAATATTTAAAGAAGAAATAACAATTCTTCACAAGCTCTTCAAGAAAACAGTGGCGTAGGAAAAACATACCAGTTTCTTCTGAGATATGTGTTACTGTGAAACCAAAATTATAACAAAACAAGAAAAATACCAACTGATATCTCATGACTATGTAACCAAGTGTAAACTAATCTAAAAACAATAAAAATCACTTTAAATATAAAAGTATACATAAGTTAGAAATAAACAGATGAAGAACAAAGTCAAAGAACTAATACTTGATTCACTATAATGCTACAATAATCAAGAGCCTGTGATATTGGTGAAAGGATAGATAAATAAGTCAGTGGAATAGAACAGATCCAGTAAGTAGCACAACTGATACTTGACAAAGGGGCAGAGGCAGAATAGAAGAAAAAAGTTAGTCTTTCCAACAAATGGGTTTGAAACAACTAGATGTCCATATTATAAAAAAAAAGAATCTACACATACAGCATAGTTAACTCCAAATGGATAAGAGGCCTAAATGCAAAACTATGAAACTCTAACATAAGATAACATAGGAATAAATATAGATGACCTTGTATGTGTCCAGAAGTACTCCACAGAAGCATGCAGGTCACTGGAGCATGGGCTTTGGTTCTGCTTCTATATTGTGACAGTCTCTGTGGGATATAGGCTCTGGGTGAGAATACAGCTCACCAGTGTTGATAGCCATGAGATTGTCTATCCTGTTCCTCTCCAACTCCAGGAAACACAATATAAATAGGCGCTGACGGGTTACAAGAAGCTTGGGGTCTGTCTGTCCACAGTGAGGCCCAGAGCTGGACAGAATCTCGTGTTACCTGGCCACAGATCACCTTGGCCCCAGGCTGAAGACTTGCAGGTATGGACTTTCCTTTTCAGGCACTTATTCAGTTCATTTCAAACACAACAATGGAAGATTTCATATAAACTGGGCCTTGGAAGACTCTATTACTGAAACAATAACAACACATCAGTTGTGGAATAATAGTAAACATGGACTTATGGTGCCATCTAATGCTGAAATAGTGAAAGTGACCACAGGCTCAGACAAGATAAGCACTTGCTTAGAGAGTTTCTGGAAGAATAAAAGCAAACAGAGCCACGTTACAAAGCCTGGGAAAGAAATCCCTAATCCTTCAAAATCTTTCAGAGAAATATAACCTCACTTAATAGGAAAAAATAAGGAACCAGAAATTGACCACAGAACAACTGACATATGTAAAATATCAGAGAATTCAAAATAACTGTTTTAAGGAAACTCCACCAGATTCAAAATAGCACTGAGAAATGAGCACTGAGCACTTAAAGAAATGTAACAGAGATTTCAGTGGCAGAAGTGGGCTTACAAAACAGCTTTATAAAGGGTCCTAGGTCACAGAGAAAGTGATTGATCTTATTGGGACAACAAAATGGGAGCTGAGAGATTAAGTAAACAGGTAAGAGGAAGCACAAGAAGCCACACACTCAACAACAGGCTCCCATTCTGAAGGAGATTTGAAGAGTCATGATGGTGGGGTAGTGCAGGGGACTGCAGATGGCAAGGTACCTGTCAAAGGCCATGACAGACAAGAAGAAGGTCTCAGTGGTGCCCATGGAGAAGAAGAAGTAGAACTGGAGCAAGCATCCAGAGAAAGAGATGACATTGCTGTCAGAGAGGAAGTTGGCCAGCATCTTGGGAAACACAGAGTTGATATAACAGATCTCCAGGAAAGAGAATTTCTTCAGCAGGATGTACATTGGTGTTTGTAGTCAATAGTCCCACCTCACTGCACAATTAATATACAAGTTTCCAATTACCGTTGAGATATATATTCCTGAGAAGACTGAAAAGCAGGTGATCTGAATCTCCCAGGTGCAAGGGAAGCCTAAGAGGATGAACTCACTCACATAGCTAGAGCAATTGTTTACATAAAAAATTATATTTGTTTTTTACAGTTGCAAAGACAACAAATTTCCATATGAGATGGGACCCTTTTATAGTATGACCTTGAGTAGGGTCACATTGCTATCCATGTCAATAAACTATTATGATTCATGCATTGATATTTCCATAATTTGAAGATATTCATAGTCCTATTCAAGACACGCTAAATTTAACATGTATAGGTACTTTTCTATCATCCTAAGGTTCATAGTTAAAGACACTCAACGATAAAAGGAAGTGAATATGAGAACTAACCTTCAATTGTAGGTAAAAAAAAAACTGAATAAATATAGCAAAGCAATAACTCAGAGTTTCTGACATACAAAGATATTGAGAAGATTGATATTCAAATTTTTTTTTATCTGTGAAAGAAATATATACTCTCAAACTGATTTGAGGGCATTCCAGGTGTACCCACAGAAATTTAATCTGTTTACAGAATAGTTCATCAAAAATTTATGAATGCTTATTAGCAGTTTATATATATCAAATTCAGTAAAATATACTATTAAAAGTACTAAATTCATATTTTAAAAATATTCATTGCATTATAGTATTTGAAAGGTTACATAGAAAATAATAGAGATCTGAATCAATTAATTTCTATATTCTAAGACAATCTGGAAAATGGAGAAATCTCCTATTTTTAAATATGTAATGAGAAAAATCTCACAATTTTTATTTGGGCCACATTAATAAATAATTTTTGTGTTTGATAATTTGTTTTTACTTTGTTTATTTTATCTAAACTGAAATAGTAGTGGTTTGTGATTGTCATAATTGATGAATCCTTTAAATAAAATTAATATAAACATTTGAGATACAAGATATTAAAAGCCTTTTCAATTTCATATAACTGACCTGCAGAGTAAACTCTTAGATTTTATTATGTGTGAGGAAAAGGCCAAATACTCTCAGCTTGAATTTAAGAGTAGTGATCCTCAATGTGTAGTCCAAGGAGTCTTTGCTATATTTGAGAATATTTCACAACATCTTGGCTAAAACTATTTCCATAATAAAAGTTACACATTATATCATTTTTCTATAATTTTTCTTGAATATTAAGTAGAACATTCCAAGCTGCATGATTCAAGGTATCAAAACAGATTGGATGGAGTAGATAAAAATACCCAACTGTCTTATATGAAGAAAACCAATGATATTTGCAAAAACAATCAAACTGGTTTATACACACAATGGAATTTTACTCAACTATAAAGAAAAACAAAATTATGTCATTTGCATGAAAAATGTATGGAAGTAAAGAATATTGTGCTAAGTGAGATTAGTAAGTCTTAGAAAAATGAAGGGTCATGTGTTTCTCTCATATGTGGAAGCTAGAGAAAAATTGGGAAAGGAAAGGGACTTCACATAAATGAGGAGAGATGCCATTAGAATAGTGGAAGGGTATTTTCAGATGAAAGTGGGGAGGAGAAAAGGAGACTTGATGAAAGAAACAATTCAAATAATGCACTGTACATATATGAAGTTATCACTACTAATCTCAATAATATGTATAGGGGGAGGGAGTAGGATGGGATCCATAGGGAAACATTCCAAATGTTATGTGCATGTATGATTATATGACTCTGAACCTCATTATGATGTTTAATACAATGCAACAATAAAAGTATATTTTAAATTTTTTGCAGTATTGGGGATTGAACTCAGGAGCATTCTACCTCTGAGCTATACCCCCCAGCCCTTTTTTTTTTTTTTTTGAAACAGGGTCTCAGTAAGTTGCGGAGGGACTCACTTGGTAGCTGAGGCTGACCGCAAAACCAGATCCTCCAGTCTCAGCCTCCCGAATGCTGAGATTACAAGTGTGCACCACCACACCCAGCTTAAAATATTTTTATATTCCCAATAAATGACTGGTTGTTTAAACAGTAAAATATTTTAAAAATGCATTTTTTCACTAATATTTGTTGTTTTGCAAAAATCATCAGGAATACTGACCTATAATTTTCTTTTCTTTAGTGTTCTGGTTTGTCTTTGGTATCAGTGTAATACTGCCCTCCTTCTTTAGCTTTTTTTTTTAAAGTTTGGGAAATATTCATGTAATTTCTTCTTTAAAAAATTCAGCAGTATAAGGCTAAAACAAGAAAATCACAGACTTGAGGCCAGCATTTTAAAATAAATAATAGAGAAGACCAAGATGGCAGAATAGAGGAAGACAGTTGTAGTAAAAAAAAAAAAAAATCTTTAAAATGGACCAGGCATACACTCCAGGAAGTCTACTCCCTCCCCCTAAGCTTCTGAACCTGCTGTTCTTGTAAGATATGCTTAACAAACAGATTTGTGTCAAGTTAACCTTGATTCCTGTGGCTGAATCCTGTTCTGTTCCCAAAATTAGTTACTTTACTGTGGCTGAATCCTGTTCTGTTCCTGAAATTAGTTACTTTACTGTGAAAAGCACTGTCTGCAGTTTCTGCCCATAAAACTCCTCCCCTCCCCTTGTCCAGGGCCCATTTTCCTCTGCTCCTACAAGAGAGAGGATCTTGGGTCCCAGTACTGTAATAAAAGTACCTCCTGCCTTTGCATCAAGAAGCTGGCTTCATGACTGATTGGGGTTGCGCCATTTCCGTGTCCTGAGGAGGAGAGTCAGGCCTTTCATTTTGGTGCGTTGGCCGGGAATCGAAACGACCACCCCTCAGTCCCGACGCTGCTCCTTGGAGGTAAGAAGTTGGCTAGCCTGTCTGTCTGTCTCCCCTGTTCGTGTTGTGTATATGTCTTAATGTGGCCATTTGGACTTTCTGGTTTTTGTTTGCAGTTGTCTGAATCTGCCGTGAGGGGATCAGATGGAGACCGGTAGACGTGCCTGAGGTGTCTCAAACTGCACCCTGGGGGATGCCCCAGGGAGCAGGAGGGATCAGGGACACCTGATCGCCTCTTGTGGTAGGGACAGAGAAAGGGTGTCTCGACCCTTCTGTATTGGTCTTTGTCCCGTCTGTGGGTGTGATTTGTGGATGTGGAATCCCAAATCTACATCCTTCTGAGCCCTTGGCCTGTCTGTGGGACAAAGAAAGGGTGTCTCCACCCTTCTCTATGGGTCTTTGTCCCGTCTGTGGGTGTGATTTTTGGATGTGGAGTCCCAAATCTCCACCCTTCTGTCTGTGGCAGGAGCACACGGGCCCCTGGTGTCTCTAGGTCTGTTCTGTCTGTGGCAGAGGCAAACGGGCCACTAGCATCTCTAATCCTGTCTTCTCTAGGTTAGGGTTCGGTTTTTGGATGTTGAATCCCAGATTACTGTCAGTCTGACTCTCTCCGTCTTTTGTGGAAACCTAGGTTCGGCCATTGCTGTTTGATTTTGTCTTTCCTGCTCATATTTCTGTTTTTCCTCATTTACTTTAAAGCTATGGGTCAAGCACCATCTTCTCCGCTTGCCCTCACCTTGCCTCATTGGTCTGAAGTTAAAAAATGTTCTCATAAACTTTTATTAGAAGTCAAGAAAATATTGTGGCAGACTTTCTGCACCTCCGAATGGCCAGCTTTTGGTTTGGGCTGGTCCCTGGAGGGGACATTCGAGCTTGAGGTAATTGCTGATATGAAAGCTTTTATCTTTCAGCCTGGACCAGACCCTCGCCTAGATCAGCAACCATATATTGTTCTTTGGCAGGACTTAGTTCAAAACCCACCTCCGTGGGTGCAGCCATGGTTGCGGAAGCGCTCGACCTCCACGACTCGAGTTCTGGCGGCCCTCCCCTCTGCCCCCCCCCCTTAAACCTATTCCTAAAATTTATCCTTCTACCCATGACCTTGCCCTTCCCAAGAACGACTTTCCCCCACCTTATCCTCCTTCGCCCCCCCCCCTTGCCGGC
This sequence comes from Graphiurus murinus, assembly GCA_004027655.1. Classification (NCBI taxonomy): domain Eukaryota; kingdom Metazoa; phylum Chordata; class Mammalia; order Rodentia; family Gliridae; genus Graphiurus; species Graphiurus murinus. Next base: position 1,619 of record PVLC010018842.1, on the reverse strand, counting down.
CCGCACTGTGAGTGCAGCAGCGCTTGCTGGGGGTGGGGGTGCGCAGGTGCAGTGCCACTCGCTGGGGGTGGAGTCGCCACTGGCGCGGCGGCGCTCGCTGGGGGCCAGGCCACCTCCGGCGGGCTGCCTGTGGCGGGCGTGGCGGGCGCGGCCAGAACAAATTTTGAGCCAAGCAAACACGGGGGCCCCGCTTCAGGAACCCGAAGCCGCAGAGGGGTTTCTCCGGACACCACGATTGCCCTCCCCCTTCGGGAGGTCGGTCCTCCCCCGGGGCCTGCCGCTGATGGTCAGCCTGTCCTCCAACCCCTTCAATATTGGCCTTTCTCCTCCTCTGATCTCTATAACTAGAAGTCTACCATCCCCCTTTTTCTGAGGACCCCCAGCATCTTACAGGTCTTATGGAGTCTCTCATGTTTTCCCACCAACCCACATAGGATGACTGCCAGCAACTGTTCCAGACCCTGTTTACCACGGAGGAAAGAGAAAGAATCCTAATAGAGGCTCAGAGAAATGTCCCTGGTGACGATGGGCTTCCCAGGGCTCTTCCCCACCTCATCGATCAGGCCTTTCCCTTGAACCATCCTAACTGGGACTACAACCAACCTGAAGGTAGGGAGAGGCTTCGAGTCTACCGCCAGGCTATAATGGCTGGTCTCCGAGGAGCTGCAAGGCGCCCCACTAATTTGGCTAAGGTAAGAGAGATTCAGCAGGGGGCCACTGAGGCACCCTCCATCTTCTTAGAGTGAATAATGGAGGCCTATAGAAGATATACTCCTTTTGACCCATCTTCAGAAGGTCAAAAGGCCTCAGTGGCCATGGCCTTCATGGACAGGCTGCCCTTGATATAAAAAGAAAGTTACAGTGGCTCGAGGGGCTTCAAGATCTGTCCTTATAGGATTTAGTTAAGGAGGCAGAGAAAATATATCATCGTAGAGAGACTGGGGAAGAAAAGGAGCAGCGATTAAAGAGGGAACAGGAAGAGGCAGAGAAGCAGAGGGATCATAGGCGAAATAAAGATCTCACATGGATCTTGGCCACAGTAATTAATAGAGAGGATGCTAGTATTTCAGGGAGAGAGGGCAATCAGGGGACTGGAAGGCAACAACTAGGAAAGAACCAATGTGCATATTTCAAAAAGAAAGGTCATTGGGCTCAAGAGTGCCCTAGAAAACGGGCTCAAAAAAGAATCTTGAACCTAGCAGGAGACAACTAGGGGAGTCGGGGCTCAGATCCCCTCCCTGAGCCTAGGGTAACTCTCAAAGTGGAGGGGAAGCCAATCGAGTTCCTAGTGGACACAGGAGCTCAGCACTCTGTCTTGCTCCAATCATCTGGGCCTCTTTCAAATAAAAAGTCTTGGGTAATAGGAGCTACAGGACAACAGCAATACTCTTGTACTACCCGAAGATCAGTTGATCTTGGAGTGGGCAGGGTAACCCACTCATTCTTAGTAATTCCAGAATGCCCAGCTCCCCTGCTGGGAAGAGACCTTTTAACCAAACTGGGGGCCCAAATCACATTTACCCCAGAAGGGCCCCAGGTTACTCAAAAAGGACGAGTAATTACTGTCCTCACAATGAGGTTGGAAGATGAGCACCAACTTTTTTTTTTTTTTTTTTTTT
>PVLC010018841.1:0-31486 GCA_004027655.1 Graphiurus murinus | reverse complement strand
AGTCACAAAGAGTTAAGAAGCATATGTTCTCCCTAATATGTGGATGCTAGGGAGGGGATGTGGCATAGGAGGGTCTCCAGATGAAAAGGAGAGATCCTCGATAAGCAACGAAGTTGATTTAATTGTAGTGGATGCAGGGGGCAGAGGGACGCCCTAAAGCACATGATGTAATTACACAATCATATCAAGGTCACTCACCTAAGTGAACCTGAGGGGGAGGGAAGGGGAGGGGATTGGGGTGGGAATTGGGGAAAGGGTCAAATGAGAACTGTGTGCAAATATGTTGTTTACAACTCGTACTTAACAAAGATGTATGCTATATTGCACGAATTACTACAATAAAAAAAAATTTTTAAAAATAAAAGGAATATGTATCATTTTCTAAAAAGAAGAATAAATGTCAAAGAAGAAAAAAAAATTGAATAATCACACTATAGCGTTTATGTTTTGCTAGAATTAAATGGTTAATTTTAATGATCAGCAGAAATGATTAATTAATTTGTTAAATTCTGGCATTTAATCCATTTGTCCAGGCCAGCATTTGTACAGGATTCCTAATTCTAGGTAACTTCAAGATTAGACAGTTGCATCACTAATAATGATAGTAATTATAATATTTTTAGTTATAAAATTCTAGGAGAAATGACTGTATTTGCAGGACACATCGCATATACCTAATAATTATTAAGTGGAACGTTCTAGACATATTACCTGGTTTGGATGTAAAGAGAATGCCAACTCATTAAATCCTAAATACTTGAGGCATCTGGCTAGGAGTTGCCGATCTGCTTCTTGCAAAAGTTCTGAGTATTTTTCGATCAAGGAGTGGATCCTCTTCATCATTTGAACAGCTATGCTTAAGTCTTTAGTGGTTTCATCTTGGTAAAGAATAAACAGTAAAATTGTTATAAAAGTCACCAAAATAATATATTTTTCTTATCCAAGATTAATCTTCTAGCCTATGAATCTTAATTAAATTCACTGTCTTACTTGGTGAAAGTTTTGTAGTAAAAAGGAATAAATAAAATAAAACTAGAGTTTAGTTATCCATACTTCTTTTTTTTTTTTTTTTTTTCAGTACTGGGGATTGAACTCAGGGGCATTCTACCTCTGAGCTACACCCCTAGTCCTAGTTTTTATTCTTTATTTTGAAACAGGGTCTCACTAAGTTGCGGAGGCCTCACTACTTAGCTGAGGATGGCCGCGAACCTGGATCCTCTGGTCTCAGCCTCCCAAATGCTATCCATACTTCTCATTCCTACAAATCTTTATATCAGTGCTAGAAAAAAGAAAAATTCTGCAGTTCATGATAGAAATAAGCTCATTAATGTTTAACTTTGTAGAAGTCTATGGAGAATAAGAAAACATTTCTCCATCTATCATTTTCATTTCTCCTGTACTATGTTCAAAGAAAAATATCTGTATGACTCTAAATATCTAGTAAAATCTTCTCAACATTTTGAACCCTACCATTGACCACCGAGAAGTGCTTGTAATCACTGGGCCCTTCAATTCACTCCATCTGTTTCAACTGCCTGATCCAGACTTTGATAATCCCTCTCCGTTTCTTTAGATTCATATACATCCTTTTAATCCTTACAAAGTTCTGGCTAATGATAGCGTGGCACAAGTTGTTGATGGCTAAAAGAACTCTATAAAAGAAAGACAAAGAGCTGCAAGGAGAATATTCTGTCTTCCTCTCTTCCTCGCAATATTTGCTAGAATGCAGTCATCTAGGATTACAAGGCAATTTGAAGAATTTCCAAAGATAATGGAATACAAAGCTGGAGAAGCTTGGGTAACTGACAACATTGTGGGGCTACCTACATGTGAACTTCATTGAAATAGTGAAATAACTAGTGTGTTCTTTAAGCCAACATTAACTCTGATCTCTTTGAACAGCAGCCTTGGGAAGAAAAACATATGCCAAGCTAAGTTATATGCCTCTCACTGGGATAAAATACAAAATGAAAGACTGACCTTGCTAGAGTAAACTGAATGGAGTAGAGTAAAAGTTGAGGGTAGAGAGAACCTGGAAGTAATGTATTAAATGGATTCCAGTGCAGAATACTCAAGACTGAAAAACCAACTAGGTTTACTTGAAATAGCTGTCACAGTGGAGGTATTATGAAATATGATCATTCCATCTGCTACCAAGTTACACATCTCTAGCCAGTCCTATTTCTCCCTCATCTTCCTCTTTCTGTCCCTTTTCTTTTCTACTATCTACTGCAAAAAATGTAGAGTAGAGTACATAGCATCCACAATAATGAAAGAACTCAGCATGACAGACAAACCTGAATATTGATTTTCCCAGAAAGAAAACAGTGATGCTTTGGAACTCAAAGAGTAAATGAAAAATTCTTCCTGGGTGCTTCAACATTTTTTTTGTTTCCCTTAGCCATTTTCACTACTTGAAAAATAGTTGTTGTTGTTGTTTGAGTGATATTTTACTGTTGTTTTGTTTTGTTTTGTTTTGTTTTTGTACTAGGGATTGAACACAGGGGCATTCTACCTCCAAACTACACCCCAGACACTTTAAAAAAATTGTATGTGTGATGTTGGGGATTAAATGTTGGAGCATTCTACCTCCAAGCTACATCCACACTTTTTTATTTGGAAACAGGATCTCAATAAGTTGCTGACAACCTCACTAAGTTGCTGGGGCTGACTTAGAACCTGGGATTCTCCTGTCTCAGCCTCCCAAGTACTGGGGTTGTAACACCACACCTGGCTGACATATAATTTTGGGGGGGGGTTTTACCTATCTTTGTGCTTAGGAATGTGCTATATATTTGCTACGGGAATCCTCTCTAAAATGTCATTGTTCATTAATACATGAAATCAGGAAATGTATGTTAAATCTTATAACACAAATTTCCAGTTAATAAATGATCACCATCATCATAGCACTTCTGTCAGTTCTCCCATTCACCAAAATAAGAAAACAGAATAACATACTTTCCTCTTGACAATGTCTTTTCCATGCTTTCAAGCAGACATTCAACCCTAGCATTTCAACTCGAACTTTCACTGAGTCACTTTTACACATTTTCAAAAAGTCTTCAAGGCTCTTCATCCCAGAGTTTAAATTTTCTTTCATTTCTTTTTCAATAGAAAATGACAGAGCATTCCATTTTTGCTCTTCTTTCTGTTCTTCCTTGGCCAATAACCTCTTCTTATTCTCTCTAGCAATTATTTCAGCCTTGGTCTCCTGCTCAAGGAGAAAGAAACTATAATCTTGCAGCAATTTGGAACTATCTCAAGATGATATTTCATGGGGAGGTGATTTTTTTAAGTGTGTTGATGATTCTGGCCATCGTCCCATTTTTGAATAGGCATTAAAAAATGTATGTTTCTTAAACCTCTGTCAATTAGAAACATTTGACACTTCAATTTAATGAATATAAAAGCTCTTTGTGGATAATTTTTCTAGATTTCTAAGTGGTATGTATTATAAATAGAAGAGTAAGTATGGTCAAATCAGAGATATCAGACCTTTGTTTTCTCATGTCTCTATGCAGTGCAGTGGGACCTGATGTGTTTTCCTTTTCCATTACTCTCGAGTCACCTTTCTGTTCTCTACTTGATCAAGATATTTCTACCATGAAGTTCTCCCTCACTCTCTTGTGCCCATGTCATGTATTACAACTCTGTCCTGGTACCTATGTCAAAATGTACTCTAGTTAGGATTTTACCTGTCATCCTTCCTCTCTAGATTAAGATCCTTGAGACAGAATTGTGCCATAATTGTCTATATGTTTCAAAGCACAAAGCCTTTCATCCATATTGTTGAATGAATGATTCCACATGCAATGAATTAATTAATATGCAATGAGTTCATAATATGATGAAAAAAATGAAAAAAGAGATGGTGAAGAATGGGAGTGGATAGAAGGACCAACATAAATACAAATGATTTGCTCTATCTAGATAAATGCTTCCAACTGATTTCAACACAATATGGATTCACTTTTACTCTGTTTTTTTTATCAACCTGATTTACTAATCTATAAAGACAAATTCGGGAACTGTATTAGCAAGAGAGTTCTAACAAATTTTCTGGTTAATCATGGAATTAATATGTAAACATTTGCCTATAATGAAATCAATTTTAGATGTTATCACTGTGTATTTAATTTTTATACATTTTTTCCCTGGTACATTGTAATTTACATAATAGTGAGATTCATAGTGAAATATTGATATATTCACATACCATTATTTGGTCTGTTTTCTTCCCATATGTCTCCTTTCCATCACCTTCTCCCTGTCCCAATGCCCTTCCACTATTCTACTGGTCACTCTCCTCAATTATCTAAAGACCATTTTGTTTCCTATTTTCTCTCCAGCTTCTACACATGAGAGAAAACTTTTGACCTTTGACTTTCCCAATACCATCTTCTTCAGTTCCACCCATTTTCCTGCAAATGACACAGTTTTGTTCTTTATGGCTGCTTAAATTCTACTGTGTGTACATATCACATTTTTTCATTATCCATTCATTTGTTGATGGACATATAGGTTGGGTTCATAACTTACCTGTTGTGAATTATGCTGCTATAAACATGGGTGTGAATGTATCACTATATTATCCTGACTTTAATTCTTTTGGAAAGATACCTAGAAGTGGTACAGCTGGGTTATATAGTGGTTCCATTGCTAGATTTTTGAGGAAGCTCCATATTAATCTCCACAGTTGTACTAATGTACAATCCCACCAACAATATACAAGTATTTCTTTTTCCCACATCCTCACCAGCATTAATGATTCTTTGTATTCTTGATTATTACCATTCTAACTGAAATGAGATGGAATCTCAGCATAATTTCTATTGACATTTTCCTAATTGCTAACTCTGTTGAACATGTTTTCATATATTTCTTAGCCATTTGTAATTTTTAAGAAATGTTTATTTAGTTTGATTAGGTTCAATTTGGTTCATTTGGGTTATTTGTGTCTTCATTTATAAGTTGTTATTGTTGTTATTGTTATTGCTGTTTTGAATTCTTTATGTATTTTTTATATTAGTCCTCTGTCAGAGGAGTAGCTGGCAAAGATTTCCTCTGTAGAGCTTCTGTGCATCAAAGGAAACTATCAAGAACCTTAAGAGAGAGCTGACAGAATGGGAGAAGATCTTTTGTTAGCTACTCCTCTAACAGAGGACTAATATCTAGCACATACAAAGAACTCATGAAACTTTCCACCAAAAAAAAAAAAAAAATAGCCCAATAAAAAAATGGCCAAGTGAACTAAAAAAAAAAACTTCTCAAAAGAAGAAATAAAAATGGCTAAGAGATACATGAAAAATATTCAATATCATTAACAGAGAAAGGCAAATCAAAACTACTCTGAGATTTTTACCTCACCCCAACTAGAAAGACAATCATTAAAAACACAAATAATAATAAATGCTAGCAAGTATGTGGAGAAGTAAGAACTCTGATTCACTATTGGTGGGATTGAAAATTAATGCAACCATTTTGGAAAACAGTGTGGAGGGTCCTCAGAAGAATGGGAATGAACCTAATATATGACCTAGATATACCACTCCTGGGTAGCTACCCAAAAGAATTGAAACCAGACTATCATACTAATGCATGCATATCTATGTTCATAGCAGCACAATTCATAATTGCTAAACTATGGAACCAGCCTAGGTGTCCATCAACAGATGAATGTTTACAAAACTATAGGATATACACACAATGTAATTCTACTTAGCCATAAAAAATGAACAAAATTATGTCATTTGCAGGGAAATGGATGGAATTGGAGAATATTATGCCAAGTGAAAATAGGTGGTCACAAAAAGGGCAAGGTCAGCTGTTTTCCCTCATAAGTGGAAACTAGGGAGAAATTGAAACACAGGAGGGATTCCAGGCATAGGAGGGAAAACCTTAGTAAGTGAGAAAAGGGACCTACCTGAGAAAGGTGGGAGAGGGGAGGGAGACTCAAAGAGGGAAACAAATCAATGTACATGATGTACATACACAAATTTATCAACACCAATCACAATATTGTGCATGGGGAGGTGGGGAGGCAGAAGGAACTGAGGGAGGGCTCACTGAGTACTATGTGCATGTATGCCTCTCTCACTCTGAATTTCATCATGATGTATGATTATAATGCACCAATAAAATAATTAAAAAAAAAGAAAGAGGAGGAGGAATATAATAATAAGAAGATGACTTGTGGTACTTCTCAAAGAAAAAGTAAAATTTTAATTGAGTGGTCTCCCCAAAAATAAAATAGACTATAAAATGAAATGGAGTTCATCACCAAGAGAAAGACGCAATGACATATGGGAGGGCTTGGTGAGGTTTCTTTTTTATTAGTAAAGGAAAAGTTGAAAAGGAAATAGCCACCATATCTGATTGAACTTTTGAAATAGTTCAAGGAAAGGCTTCACAAAAACACTCAGACTATTTTAGTGTAATTTGTGATTACTTTTGATGTTATCTTGAGTGGAATATAAAAGAATATTTAGATGAGCCCTCCCTCAAACTAATGGGCTGATGCCTATTCCACAGCTTTGAAATTTGCACCCCTTGCTTGTCTGTTAATTAGAGGCCTGTTATGGTTTAGATTTAGAATGTTCCTCGTACCTCACAGAGACAAGGCAGCCATGTTGGAGGCAGGGCTTGGTTACTGAGGAGGGATCCCTGGAGATGTGGCCTTGTGGATTATACATGGTTCCTCCTTGCCTTCTCTCTCTCTTGATGTGAGAGCAGAGCCCTTGCGCTCTCTCTCTCTCTCTCTCTTCCTCCTACCACCATCCCCTGAGCTCCACAGATGTAACCGGCACTAACAGGAACTGAACCCTTTAGTCCTCAGAACTGTGAGCAAATAATTCTTCTTCCTCTAAGTTGTGGTGGTCAGTTGTTTCAGATTACAGCAGTAATAATACTGGATAAAACAAAGCCTGACAAAGAAATGGCACACTTTTTTTTATATCTTGGCAAACATTCCCCAAGTATAAGTATTCAGAAGTGAGACTAAAGATTTTTCCTTTAGGGGGAGGAAGGATTGTCGTGTGTGTGTGTGTGTGTGTGTGTGTGTGTGTGTGTGTGTATAAATATGTTCCATTTCTGATAACGTCACCATGCTCACTTTATAAGGCAGATGTGTGATAAATGATGACTTTGTTAGTGATTGCTTTTGTTAAGTTGGTACTCCCTCTACTACATTAAAATCTTCAATCTCAGAAGGATACTTTTAATGAAAAAAAAATGTGTCTTTTCTTAGTGCCAGACTTTGAGGATCACAGAAACAGACTACACCTCAATGAGTTGCCCATTTTTATAAAAGATAGCAAAGTGTTAGCTTCCTCTAAAATCATAAATCAATAAATCAAATTTTGACAAAATTTTCTACACTTAGATATCAATGTTGCCAAAAACGTCAATTTATAATTCTTTGGAATTAGGGATATCTATCTCTGAGACACATCTCCAGACCTTTTTATTTTTTATTTTGAAATATAGTCTCATTAAGTTTTAGAGGCTGGCCTTGAACCATTAAGTCTTCTGTCTCTGCCTCCTAAGTACTGAGATTATAAGTATGCACCATCATTCCCAGCAACTTATAATTTTTAACACCATGAATTTTTAGTATTAATATTCCAGAATTAGGTTTAAATTTTCCTTATTTATTCCTGGCACTCTATCCTCAATCATGGTCCTTATGAATAAAATTAAATTCAAAGAAATGAAAAGGTAAAACTGTAGGAATCTAACACACACAAACAACACAGAGGGAATGAATAGTTCAAATCTTTCATCCAAAAAAGGTAATGGATTAATTAATTATGTAACTAATTTGTTTGATTAATTCTCTAATCATCTAACTTTGGGAAAGTGTAGAAAACCTGTATAATTCAAGTGAAAGTCACTCAAATATTACTTCATATCTATGTCAATGTTTTCCCCCTCTGTGAAAAATATTTTTCTTGTCATTGGTTAATAAACAACTATATTTTTAATGTTGCTTTGATGTTTCTAATCCAAGCCTTTAGTCACATAATGTCTCATATTTTCCAAATAAATATATATGTTATTATGTATAGAGGTTCATATATAACTTTTTATATGCAGTTTAGACTTTCTTAGCAAGTAAATAAAATCATAGATAGATAGATAGACAGATAGGCAGATAGATATAGATATGAAAGAAAGCCTTACATGGAAAGAAACAATCAAAAGAATTAACAAATATCAGTTTAAGAAAAGAGATGTTTTACAGAAACATGGTAGAAGTTATAGAAACTTACACATGTTTTTTTGCTCTTGGACTGATTAAAATCCTTCTTTGGCTTAATATCTTCAGTTATGATGAATTTTGAAGAGACTGATTCTAATGAATTCCCATAAAATCTCTGAAATCGCTGATGCTTTTGCAATTTTTTAAGATCCCTAGGGTCTCTAGATTTTTCTGAAAAATAAAAGACAAAATGTAAAATTGCCATATTTTTTTCACAGTTTTCTCACTAATTCTTGCCACCATCCCATATGTACAATGTGCACTTTTTCTTTCTGGCAGCAGACAGTAATTTAATCTAATTACTTTTGCTAATGAGGGAACTTATATCAGGCTATCTCTTGTCCATAGAATAATTCCTCGTATTACTTAAAGAAGAGAGATGACAAAACAGTTTTTCATGGCATACTTCCAAAAGCAAATATTAGGGTTCTACAGAAAATAACAGATTGTGAGCATTGTTTAAACCATGCACCCTGTAAATGAATTTAAGAAGAGGAAGGCAGAGGTAGGATCAAGAAGAAAATCATCTATTTAAGCAGGTTGGTAGAGTACTTCAGATAAGCGTGCTTACTATACATACTCCTAGAGTCTTCTGGAAATAAGTTTTGTCTACTCCAAGGAGGATGGGTGAGCATCACAAAGTTGAGATGGAGACAAGGAATGAATGAGAAAGATAAGATCCTTGACTCAGTCTCTGTTGATCTACTGGTAGCTATCTCCTGGGACTCTTTCCATGGTTTCAACCACCCTGAACATGAAGGCAGGTACCATGCTGATGCTTACTATACTCAGTCCCCAGTTAAAACCACTTGAAACATTGGAGTCTCATTATATTTGACTTCAAGGAATACACAAATTTCTTAAAACACAAACCATCTTTTCTTAGAATAGCGCCTACCTTTTGTGAAGATAAATGCCATATTTGTGAACTTCCTCCTAAGACACCTACAAACCTACATGCAAATGACCATCAGTAAACAAAATGGGAAAATTCCCATTCCCATCTTTCTGACGTACATCTAAATCCCTTGTGGAATATTCTTATTTTAATTTGTGGCTTACAATGTGAAAATAAAAGGCAGAGAGTGAGAAAGATTTAAATTCATTTCACCAGAATCAAAGAGCTCACCCTCCAAATTGCCCTTTGTCCTGTCATAATCATCAGAGAGGGGTCTGTGAGAATGCCAATGCACAAGTTCATCAAATTCCTTCTGCTTAACCAGAGAAGTAACAATAGGATCATCACTGTGAGACAGAAATAAATAGATGAATGTTTTTAATTGTATGCCTCCAAATATAGCAGATATCACCTATAATCACTTGAAATTATAACTCTATTTCCTCTTTTGGTGATATGATATGGGTGGTGAAATCCAAATAGCAGTTTATTAGAGGCTTGAGTCACCAGAACCACTCCATGTCTCAAACAGTCCCATCAACACCAACAAATATTCACTAGTTAATAGCATATTATTGGATTGGTGATATACTCTAAGTTTAAAATCATATATATGTTTACATGGTGGTCACCAAAGGTCATTGAATTTTTTATATTAAATTCATTATATGTTACATACTACATGTAATAGTCAATTTCAATCTTTAATAAATAACTCATTCATTCCATAAAATGATTGAAGCACATTTTTGGCCCCCTACCTCTTTAGGAAAGGAAAATCTTTCAAAATATCTCCAGCAAACTTATCAACCACACTAAATGACACGGGAATAAAACCGAAATTGGGCATCTTTTCCTTGCAGCCATCTGTAAACAGAAAAGTAAGACAAGGTCAAAAGTGAAATTTCATACAAGCATATTATTTACTATCTTTTAAAACTTCACATAAAATCATTCTTATTGACCTTATTTATATTTGTCAATCCCAGTCCTTCAGAACATGAAGAAATAGACAGGAATTAGGTATATAGGTAGTGTTATGAGGTAGGACCACTGGGGAAGACCACTCAGACCCAAAAATAGCCAAAAGAAAGTATTAACCAGCTGGAACCACACTGGGCACTAACCCAGAGTGCAGCACCAAATGGCCATTTTGGGCTACTTTTATACTGGCAAACCATAAAGCTCAGGGTGAAAATTTTAAGTTCTCACTGCAGGGTGGCACAGCAGGGGTGGTAGCCAAGCATAGCGTTCAGAAGGCATAAAAAAGTATTGTAGGTAAGCTCAACAAACTACATCAAGTCCTTCTATTATACGCATATCCTGGGTGTGACAAAGATGGATCCTTATATTATATACATCCCAGTTGTGAAAAGGATGGAAAGTTTCCTAATGAGCTGTTCCTGTAGGTGCAAGTCAAGTAGAAATTACAGAAGCCAAACAAGCAGTTATGTGTGACTAGCTGGGTCACCTAGGGTAGCAACACGGCATTACTTATGCTAAGGCTAAGGCCTCAGGCTAGCCCATAACAGTAGGTAGGGATACAGATGGACAGATAGATGATGTATTAATATTCAGGGGTGATATAATTAAGTCATGACAGTTGCGATCTCATTAGTGTGTAAATTCATTGTGATGGGTTTACTGGCCAGTAACCTAGGGGTATTGCTGGACAAAGTGGGGCCTGTGGTGTGGCCTTGGGGAGGATGCTCATGTCTTTGAATCCCCTTGCTTGCTATCTCTGGCCTCCAACCTCCATGATGTGAGAGCAAACCTTTTGCTCTTTTCCTATCTCTGCTTCCTGCAGCCATGCCCTGAGATCCACAGATATAACCTGACCTAACATGCACTGACACTCTGAGATCTCAAGAAAAAAATAAAAATCCTGTGAAGAAACAAATCTTTAAAACATGTATAGTATATTCTATCTGTGATAATTACAAAATCTGAAGTACTTAAGATTTCTAGTTCCATAGCTTATTGTTCTCTTAGTGACCTATTTCCTCAATTCTTTTATAAATTTGTATTTGCATTCATATCTAACAGAGAATCCTGTAAAACCAGGCTTTGTCATTAGTTTTTTATAAGTATTGGCCGAATCCCTTTGGTCACATTATATTCTGGCTTAGAGTTGCCTCAACTCTGCTAATAGTTTAAATTTTTATAATACTTTTATTTGGTGCATTGTAATTATGCATCATATTGGGGTATGTAATGATAGAAACATACATGAATTCAACTCTTGGAACACTTCCCTCTAGGCCCCACCCCTTTCACCCCCCTCTCTTACATGCTTTTGAGATTGGAAGTAGTAAACTTATATACATATATAGCATTATTTCAACTGTTACCTTCTTTACAGTTCCATCCTCCCTCCCTTAAACTAAAGTTTAAATTCAAACCCAATTTTCTCAGATTAATTAATTTTGTTCTAGGCCCAGTGACATTGGCTTATTTCTTTCCTTTGCTTTGAGGAGATTTAGCCATTGAGGTATGCTCCTAAGGGTCTGGGCTCTGTGTAGAGGTATCTATTCTAATATTACCTCCCTCTTGGCCTTGTCTTCTGTTCCTACTCAGAGCTAGGATGGAAGTCTCTGGATCACTAAGAAGCAATTGTTTCCAGAGAAGAAATGACTTAGACACTGATCTTCCAAAAGGGTTGTTAGCAGCAGGGTGCAGAGGCACACACCTGATCCTTTGTAAGTAACTCTGGTTCTCTTAAGATTGACATTCTACAATTTTACCATGTCATGTCTAACTCAACTATTTTTCTGTAAGTGTATATACACATATGTTTAATTTATCACACTTGGGATTCTTTCTCTTTTTTGTGTATGTGCTGAGTACCTAAAGTACATGGGAGGCTGAGATAGGAGTATCACAGGTTCAAAGCCAGCCTCAGCAACTTAGTGGAGACCCTCAGCAACTTAGTGAGTCACTGTTTCAATATATATATATAAAGGGTTGGGCAGAGATATAACTAAGAGGTAGAATGCTCTTGGATTCAATCCTCAGTACTAAAAAATATTATATAATATATATTTTATAATTATATACATATATTTTAATAAACTTGCTATGACCCAGTTATACCACTCTTCAGTATGTTTCCAAAAGAATTAAAGTTAGAATATTACAGTGATACATGTATATACATGTTATAGCAGCACAATTCACAATATCCAAACTATAGAAACAATTCTGGTGTCCACCAACTGGCAAATAGATAAAGAAAAGGAAATGGAATTCTACTCCACCACAAAGAAGAATAAAATTATCTCATATGCAGAAAAATAGATGGAACTAGTGAACATTATGCTAAGTGAGACTAGTCAGTTGCAGAGAGTCAAGGGTCAAATGTTTTCTCTCATATGTGAAAGCTAGAAAAAAAACACAAAGCATAAGAGACTTTAAATAATTTAAGGAGAGATATGTAGAGCAGTAAGAGGGAGTTGGGGAGGGGAAAAAAGGAGAGTTCCTGCATGCCTGACTTTACTAATAGCAAGATCCCATTTTGCAAAGAAATAATATTTATTTATTATTTTATAGAGGAAATACAATTGCTTATCAGATATTAAGCCTACCGGTAATCATTATACTGTTCCCTAAACTTATAAAAGGTCCAGATTGTTCTTTGATTTTTGTCAATGCTTTTAACCTACATTTATTTGTAGTTATAGTTATCTTACTATAAGTACATGTATTCTAAATTTCATTTCAGTGTAAAAGTTAAGCTATATGTTAATTCCTAGGAAACTGTAGTGTTAATTATTATTGTTTTCTTTTTAAATTAAATATATTTGTGTTTCCTAAATATCTTCTTTATAAAAAGTACAAATGGGATTTGTTCCTGGTAATTCTGGTTTGTGTTTTCTTATAAAACTGCATAACTGCTGTCTGTTAATGATCAACAGAAGTACAAACCCCAAACAGTGTTTTGAGATGATAGCCATCACCAGCAAGACAGCTTAAAGGGCTACTGAAACTAACCTTTTGGGTATTCAACAGCTGAGTTTTAAGGGACCAGTTAGGAGATACAAAAAAAGAAGCTCAAAAAGAACAGCCATTATTTTGGTGCTCACTTTACCAACTGGCTAAGATCCCTGGAAAGAACTCTGGAAAGTCATCTGATCTCATGAAACAGGGAGATCATGGAGACCCCAGAGATTGGGAGCCATCCACACATATTCTGCAAAAAGGAGGATCATTAGAGAGAGAAATGTCCCCTGCCAGCCAAATGGTCAACAAGACCATGACCCATCCAGGCATATGGCACAATTGGTAGATAAAAAGCCTCACAAAGTCCCTAAGAATAACTCTAAGGAACTTTAACTGGCTTAACAGCAAAATAATTTTATAAAAATTTATATTTGCCCAATATAAGGCTACCTACTTGTTCTTGAATATCCAGAAAGAAATTATAGCCAAAAACAAATGTCCTATTCTGTGGCATAAAGAGATATGTCACTGTTGCTCCAAATCTCTCTCCAACAAAGTCCTTATGCTATGAAACTAAACCTATCCCTCTTGAAGTTTTGCAGGTCTAGGACCACCAGACACCTAGAGGAAAAATAAGATGCTTGATTTATAGACAATTTTGCCAAATATGTGAAAACAAGAGACAGATAGTCTTGGATACCCCTTATTATTAAGTAAATTATTAGTACTAATGGACAAGGTGATAATAGTCTATATGCTAAATTGCATGCTGTGTTTTTTTTTATGTAGAATGAATTAATTATTTATATTGCAATCAGCAGAGATTTGCCAACTATACCAGAAATGCTATCAAGGGAATAGCTAAAATGGGATAATCTAGAAAAATAATTGAGCTCTAGATATGAATCAGCTGAGGATGCTGGAGTTGATGACATCTTTAAGAGCAGGAGTTACCCTATGATAAAGAAATTTGAAAAAAAGAGTAGTAATATATTTTAAAAAGGAGAATTATGAGAATATAATTAGATATTTTCTATGAAAGGAATAATTTGACTTAAGCTCCTTGTAAAACTGCCATTGTGCAATCTTGTGTGTACTTATATTTTTTTGTAAAGATAGCATTTCCCAAAATTGTAAGTGCCAACCCCTCCTGTGGCATCCCCTTCAGCCAATGACATAAAGATTTTGCAGCTAAAGCTCCCACCAATAGGAACACAGCACAAGAGTCCCACACTGAAAATAAAATACCCAGCAGTTTTCTTTCCTCCAAAAAAGAAAAAGGAGGATTGAGGAAAGAAATAGTTCGAATAATACTATGGAAATGTATTGCTACCAACTTCACTAACATGCACTAAGAGGAGGGAGGGGGCAGTGGAGTGGGATGAGGAAGGAAATACACCAAGAATTCTGTGTATGTACGTTTGCATCACTGTGAATCTCACTATGATGTATAATTATAATGAACCAATAAAAGTATAAGTAGCAGCACAAATTCAAATAGCCAAATTATGGAACCAACCTTGGTGTCCATCAACAGATGAATGAAATACAAAACGATGGAACATACACACAATAGAATTCTACTAACCCATAAAGAAGAACAAAATTATGTCATTTGCAGGGAGAAACCCTAGTGGAATGATGGATGGGGCCTAATTGAGGGAGGCAGGTTGGGAGAGGAAGACTCGATTAAGGAAACCCTTCAACAGACATGCTGTACATAGACACATGTATCAGTGTCAATTTCAATGTCCTGCTCAGGGAGGGTAAGGGAGGGAGGAGGGAGCCAGGATGAGGCTCACCAAGTGCTCTATACATACATGTCTCTATCACACTGAACTTCATCATGATGTATGTTTACAATGCACCAATAAAAATAATATTAAATTAAAATTAAAAGGGGATGTTAGCTCTCCCTTTGTTCTTTGACCTCTAAGCCCCCCCCCTTCTATTGTTTGTATTTACTTTTGCTTTTAGAGAGGATCTCATGTTGCTTCATCTCTAAGTGGGCTCATATCCAAGTGCCAGAACTATAGGCCACCACACCCAGCTCCTTCACTTAGATTATTTTGAGTTTCACTATAATTATATGAAAATATGCTGCATGTCTCTTATTCAGCATTTCAAATGTTTTGCACAAAGAGACATTTTTAGTAGATCTAGACTGCCATATTGCTGAAAACATAAGTCCTGGGTTTCTTTTTTTTTTTTTTTAATCAGCAGCAACATTAATTATAAGCAAAACATAAATTTTCAAACCAATAGTTACATCATGCCACCCAAAGATATGACAGTTATTAAGATGCATAATGCTAACAAATCACAGCATTGAGTTAGGGGTATTTTTAAAACACTTCCAGAAAGACAAAGCTTTTATTTTAAATTAAGTTAGAAATCTATTACCTTTGATTGATGATGGATTATTTATAAGAAAATTACGTTTTGTTGTTCTCAAAGGAAATGGCTTGCTCACATCAAACTTTCTTACTAATTTTGATACAGTATTCCAGAGATGTTCATAATCCTTCATAATAGCATCTCCCAAATTTAAATGTAGGCCTACAAAACAATTAAAAATACCTAATATTAAAAATTAGGTACACATACATGGAAACACATGCATTTTGACTAAATTCATGGAGTTCAGAAGTAGATTACAAATGAGTAATTTACACTCTGGACCTAAATGAAAAGGGCTATTGATTATGATCTTGATGATTTTAAAGTAAATCTTGTTTTTCTGTTTGATAACTAAGTATTAAATTGTAACCATCTTAATTAATGATAACAGATGGTGAATATTTAATCATTCCTTAAGATAATTAGAAATGTTATGCCTGAAATAACCTTGCAATCAATAAAACTATGATTTTTGAGAGATGAAAAAATTAATAAAGGGTCACTAAATTTACTTGTATCCAGTTCATTCCAATACTTAAATATGAAGGAAACAGATCACAGATGTCAAAGAAGCTTCAATAATGCTCAGTTATAGTTTTCTGATTTTGTGTTTTATTTTTCTTTAGCCATGAAGAAACCTCAGAAAACTTAGTCTAAGAAAAAAACTTAAAAAGATAAAATACACATAATAAATATATAAATAAGTCTAATTCTGGAAAAACATTAAAAATTCCCAAATATCTAATAGTAGTGGAATAGTTACATTTATTAGAGTGATTTCATGAATACTATGCATGCACCAAAATAAAAAATTGACCTGTTAAATGAAAATTCTGAACACATAAATATATAAAATGCTCTCCTAGAGTAATGTTAAATAAAATTTACATATATGAGGCACTGGGGATTGAACCTAGGAGCATTCTACCTCCAAGCTATACTCCTAGCCCTATTGTTCATTTTTTATTTTGAAAAAGGATTTAACCAAGTTGCAGGGAGCCTCATTAAGTAACTGAGGCTGGCTGCGAACCTGCAATCCTCCTGTCTCAGCCTCCCAAGAACTGAGATTACAAGCGTGCACCACCATGCCTGGCTGAAAAAAAATATTTTGAAATACAATATTCATTCTAATTGCAACTAAATAAAAATGACATACATAGGTGAACAAAGATTGAGAGAAAGGAAAATAATTGCTGTTATATGTTGGGAATATAGAAAAAATATTTTCAAGATTTAAAACCTTTATAATGTTCGTGTTTGGATTTAAATATAGTTATTATTATATAAGAAGATGATACCTTTTACACTTTCATTTTCATAGTAAAAAGCAATATTCTTTAGCAAGGGTGCATCATATAAGTCAGAAAGGTATGTTAAATCCAGATTCCAAGGTTCAAAAATGTTTATATTACTTAAGATGAAATATTGACACCACTTTTTCTGAAATTGAAAATAAAAACCCAAGTTATTCACAATTTTAATCAGTCATTAAGTATAGAATGACTTCATACACTTCCCGGCTGGGAATAGTCTATTTATCTGTATAGATGCAGAGCTCTAATTTAGTGTTGTCCAATAGAAATAAAATAGGGACAAGCTGTTGCTTAACAGGTACAACAGGAGCTAGATGTGGTGATGCACGCTTGTAATCCCAGGACTTGGGAGGCTGAGACAGGAGGATCCAGGTTTACCACCAGCCTCAGCTACTTAGTGAGGCCCTCTGCAACTTAGTGAGACCCTGTTTCAAAATAAAGAATAAAAAATAGTACTGAGGGTGGAACTCAGAGGTAGAATGCCCTTTGGTTCAATCTCCAGTACCATTAAAAAAAAAGAAACAAACAACAACAACAACAAAACAGGTCCTACAGGATCCTATGTGAGTTCCCTCTTAGCCACTTCTTCAGCTTCAACACTCCCGCACATCCCTTCTATTACTGTTACACTAGGTGGATGTCATCTCCTTGGCCATGCCATCCTAGGCAATCACACATGCTGTTTCTTCTCTAGAGTCCAGTTTTCATTCATTCATTCTCCATCCTGCTGACTCCTGTTCTTCCTTCAGGACTTGGTTCACTTCATTTTATTTCTTAAGATAAACCAGCCTTTGAAGACTGGGCAGGATCTTTCTTATTACCAGGTTCTAAAGTATCCTATAGTACCTCCTTCATAGTGATTCTTAAAAATAAATTTTCTGGGCCAGGTGCAATGGCATACACCTGTAACATCAGGATTTGGGAGGCAGAGATGAGGGGGATTGCATATTGGAAGCCAGCACTTAGTAACTTAGTGAGACTCCCTTTCAAATTTAAAAAAAAAAAAAGTTTTTAAAAAAGGGAAAGGGGGACGTCTCAGAGGTTGAAAGTCCCTGGGTTCAATCCCCAGTAACACACACACACACACACACATACACACACACCCACACCCACACACACACATACACACACACCCACACCCACACACACACAATTATCTGTCTTCTCTGCAAAATGTAGTTCTATGGAAGAGTTAGAATGGGATAGGTGTGTGTGTGTGTGTGTGTGTGTGTGTGTGTGTGTGTGTGTGTTTACCCACTCTATCCCTAGATTAGCACAATACATATGCACCAAGTAAGTGTTTGTGAATTGGCTTCCTAGTTCACTTAGTACAAAATACTTTTCTTTGAACATTTTGAATGCATGTAGCAAGATCTTCAAAAAGAGTCGGTATCACTCAGTCTACTAATCTCATTTCTAGCTATAAAATCCATCAATAAGCCCCAAGTTAAAAAGAAAAGCTTATCTACAAAGCAAAAAAGAATAATTATGCTATAACCATCAAAGTCTTTTAATATTTTATAATAGTGAAATGGGTAAGTAAACCAAGCTACATGCATTGAAAGATCACCTAATCTATGCATATAAACTAAAGGGAATAAACCAAAATATTATTAATTTCCAGCAATGATTTGAGTGGGTAGGCCTCTGTGGAAATTTTTGGTTTTTTTTTACTTTCTCTTTTCCAAGTCTTTAAATTTTTACAGCTATCGTCTAAAATGGACAAAACCGATAAAGTATTACACTGATTCCTCCAATTCCTTTTCAGAGCAGAACTGAATCATCACTGACCATTTTCTATAATAGATGATACAAATACCTGATCTTGACAGAAATCTGAAGAAAGAGGAGAGACTTTTTTCCTTTGGTTGGATATATAGCATGTCTTGTGTTGTTACTATCAAAGATAGTTGTTGAAACTAGACAAGTGATTGATTTAGGCCATCAAAACTTTAAAGCCCCCAAAGGGCCAACATTGTCCTATATAAATCTGTTTTGAAAGCTATTATGGGTCTTGTCTATAAATTGATGCAAAAACATTTGCCTAGAGGGAAACACTCTAATGTACATGATATACATTCACAAACATATCAAAGTCAATCACTGAGTGGAATATGAGGAGAGAAGGGGTGGGGATGGGGCAGGAATTGGGGAAGGGTTAAATGAGTACTGTGTACATGTATGCCTCTACCAGCTTGTACCTCATTAAGATGTATGATTACAATGCACCAATAAAAAATAAAAAAGAAACATTAAAAAATATTTAATTAAAAATGCCTAACAGGTTTTTCAACTTGTGGATTTTAGTCGGAAGGTATTTTTAAATGTTAGTAAGCCTGCAAAAATACTGAAAGGTTTCAGAGAAAGAAAAAGTTGATAAACATTTTGCTAGTCGGGTCAAGCATTTATAATGCTGTTTAGAGAGTCAAATATCTTAAATGTAAGTGCTATTAAGCTGTTAAAGAATTTGAGTGTGAATGGAACTGTTAGAAGAAATTTAGTTCAACCTAAATGAGTTCTACCAAATGATAATTAAAGGCTCACTTAAAAGTAATTATCAAAATGTAGTTTTTTTAATGAGAAAAAAGTAATAAACCATAAAGAAACCCTACACTTACCATTTTTAAAAAAGGCTGAATGTCCTTAATCCAATAAGAAGTGATAAATCTAGAATGAGCTCTTTGAGAAAGAGGTAAGTGGAGTAGAAAAACCACACTGAGACAATACAGTTTACAGAAGTCTTCCATCTCCTTCAGGGTTAAGCAATTGCTTTCCATCTAAGTAAAATAAAGAAGATAAGTCAGGGAACAGAGGCAACAACACTGTACAATTTTCATGCAAAGCTACAAAAGTTAGCAGCCTGTTTGTGGCAGTACTTTCTTCATACATAAACTCAACTGAATTTATATATATATATATATATATATATATATATATATATATATATATGATAAAGTATAAAGGAAACTTCCAGCTTAATAGCAGTTAACAGAAGATATTTTACAGGATTTTCAGTTAAGCTGAATTTCACATAGGCTGATCAAGCAGATAATGAAGTTAGGACTCAGGACTCTACATGCATGAAGCCACACATTAAATGCTCTATTCTGTCCAAGCATTGTGTTTTAAAAGTAATACTGCAAGCTGCCAGGGTGAGGAAGATGGCAATATATCTGAAAAATTTACTCAATGGCAATAAGGGCAAAGAAGTGGACATATTCGGCATCAAGAGACAAGGGTGCCATTGCTATCTTTAGGTCATGGTGGGGTTGTCAGCCAAGCAGAAGTGAGACTCCATCAGGCACCTCCAAACAGGGTCTAATGCCTAGAAGTTTCAGAGAGATAGGTTTTACTCAGTATGACTCTTGTGAGAATGATTTAAAATACCATGCCTAATCATGGAGAAATAGTTCATTAAAAATATACTCAGAGATTTGCACAACAAAACATATTTGATGCTATGTAAAAGATGGTGATCCCTGTCCCTTTTTGAAATTGTGAAAGAGATAAAATGTCACTTTTTCCTTAATAGGGATCTTTAGCTAAAACCTCCTAGTACTAGATTGTTTACAAAATATTATGTGTACACATATGCATGTAAACATGTATGTGTTTGCATGTATATGCCCATGAAGACATATTTGCAGAGATGAATGGTGAATTGGAGAGAAAAATTCAGATTGACCAGCATATTCTTGACCTTATTGGCCATATAAATGGATAAGAACTATAGTAACTTGCCATCTAGGATAACTCCAAGCCACCACAGCTTGTTTGCTCTTTCAAAAGAATGTAGCATTATGAAATTTGCACAAAACAGACATGAATTGTATCTACACAGCTATTTAACTCCTGAGCTTTGAGCCACGTTACCTGGAACATCTGACAATATTCCCATATGTAAAATAGGACTAATAATGCCTCCCTCAAAATGTTGTGAGAATTTAATGGCACAATGCATGGAAGAGCCCAAAACAGAGTACCATACATAGTAGGCTCCCTCCAACCTCTAGCTAGCATCACCTCTTATTGCTACTCTTGTTGACTGATTTAGTCCTAGGTGAAACATCTATATAGTAAAGCACTAAATCATGTAACAACTTAGTAAATGTTTTCTTACAACATTAAATTTCCCATTGTTAAAATTTATATTAATAAGTTAGGGAAAAACATAAGCACCAAATGGAGGTAATGATGGATGAAAATTCATTAAATGTCCCAGTGGAGAGCAATGGCATGTCCCAGTAAAGTTAAAACATTCCTACCTCTTGAGTGTCAGTTTTCTGATCAGAGGTGGTCTTCTCCTTACTTTCTAAAAAGCCATGGTACATTTCCAAAGATAATGAACATGAAGTAACACAAAAGACACGTCGAATGTCAGATCCTTCTGGCCATATTTCCTTAAGAAGTGATAGGGTCTCACACACCTGTCACAAAAGCAAGTTATAATATATTACAGTATTTATAAAAATATATTTATTTATAAGTGATCTTACAAGAAGAAATCATTCAGAAAAGACAGATATGACTGTATAATTATATTATTACCATTCAAATATTATTAAAATATTTTAAGTGAGAAAATAATTCCAACAAAAATGTCAATGAAATTATTATAAATGCAAATATGTAAAGAACTCCCACAAATCAATAAGAAAATGCCAATGTCTACATGTATCTCTTTGAATCTTGCTATGATGTATAATTATGCACCAATAAAAGTACAAAAAAGAAAATGCCAGCCAGGCTTGGCGGTGCATGCCTCTAATTCCAGTACTTGGGAGGCTGAAACAGGGGGATCACAAGTTCAAGACCAGCCTCAGTAACATAGTGAGACCCTATTTCAAAATAAAAAATAAAAAAGAGCTGGGGTGTAACTAGGAGGTAGAATGCTCCTAGGTTCAATCCCCAGTATCCTACAGGAAGGAAAGAGAAAGGGAAAGAAGGAAATGCATAAGCCTTTAATAAAATTATAGTTCTCTAATGAAACATAAATGTTATTAAAATAGAAAACACTTATTAAAATTAAAAACACTGCTAACATGCTGGACTTGGCTAGACTGACAGAAAAGAGAACAATTAAATTAAAAATAACCATCTCAATTTCATGAAATTAAAAATAATCATCGCAATTTCATGAAAATGAATAAAAAGAATATAGAAGTACTGTATAAATGACAGTAGAAACAAAAGTCTACATAAATTAATGGAGGAAAATCTCATCATCATTAGCAAAAAATAATAACCACCACCATGAAACAGAAGAAATCTCCAAATCTAAACTAAATATAATCTAAGGCTAAATATAATCAAATATGTACTGAATGAGATGAGGAAAAATGACCTTTATTCAACAACTGACAAAGTGGGACCAGAATTTGAAAGAAAGAGGGAGAAAATCAACAAAATAGTTAATTTAATTCAGCAAAATAATCTTAGAAAATGCATAGCAACTCAGAAATAAGGAAAATATTTTAAGGTTCCTAAAAGAAAATGATCACAATTTTTTTAAAAAATGAGTTTTTGTGGTACTAGGGATTGAACCCAGGGACATTTTACCTCTGAGCTACACCCCCAGCCCCATTTTATTTTTTGCTTTGAAACAGGGTTTCACTAGGTCACTGAGGGCCTTGTTAAGATGCTGAGGCTGGCTTTGAGCCTGCAATCCTCCTGTCTCAGCCTCCCAAGTACTGGGATTACAAGGTGTGTGCCACCAGAGCAGACCACAATTAAAAAATGTAATAAGTACATTGACATAAAGTAAGCATACATCCAAATGACTTAAAGAAGTAAAATAAGTCAGAGAGAAAATAGTGGATATGAAGACAGACAAAGATGGAAAATAATTTTATCATCAGACATTTTAAGAAGAAAAACAAAACAATAGAACAAAACATATTTTAAAATCATAGTCCAAGAAAACTTACTATAGGTCACAGGTGTGTTCTAAAGGATAATGAAGAAGATAAATGAAATTCATAAAACCAGACAGTGAAACATAATATAAGAAAACAGAGGAGAAAGGTTATTCTTTTGGTACAAGTTACAAATATAGTTACTATAACAAAACATTAAAAAATGCTCCAATTTTTCAGGTTTTTAGTAAAATAGCAAAAATTATACATTTCATCAATAAAGAGTCATAGAAAATATACTAAAATATGCATAATTATGTGTATCTACGTTTATAGCCACATAATTCTCAATTGCCAAACTATGGAACCAACCAAGATGTACATCAACAGATGAATGGATTACAAAACTATGGGATATATACACAATGGAATTTTACTCATCCATAAAAAAAAAAAAAAAGCACATCACTTGCAGTAAAATGGATGGAACTGGAAAATATTATGTTAAATGAGATTACTCAGTCACAAAAAGGGAAAATTTGCATGCTCTCTCTAATATGTAGAAGATAGAGAGAAAGTGGGTTATAAGAGGGACTCTAGACAAAGAAGGAGAAACTTTAGATGACCAAAGACAGTGACTTAACTGAAGGTGATGAGGGTGAGGGAAACACCCTAATGCACATGATGTACTTTCACAAACATATCAAAGTAAATCACTAAAATGAAATTGAGGAGGAAGAGGAAGGTGTGGGGCAGAAACTGGGGAAGGATTAAATGAGAGATGTGTGCATGTATGCTTTTACCAGCTTGTACCTAACAAAGATGTATGATTACAATGAACCAATAAAAAAAATGCAGAATTATGAAATACTATGATAGAATCAGGACAAAGTCTATCAGTTATAACAATAAATTGGAATGGGCTTAATTTACCTGTATAAGAAAAAGTGATTTTAATTTGGATCACAAATCAAAGCCTAAATATAGTTCATGATATAAAACACACAACTGAAACAAAGTGATTCAGAAAGACTAAAAATAAAGGGATAGACAAAACTAGAAATGGAAACAAAAAAAAGAGAATGTTTAGTCATTTTGATATCAGGCTAAGTAAAATGTAAGTTCAAAAGTATTTATGTGGCATCAACAACATAGCCCTTTTTTAGGATGCACTGGGGACACATGTTAATTCAGTGACATTCTTGCTAAAATGTATAACCACATTCCAATTATTATAAAACATCAGACAAGCCCAAAGTGAAGGATTTTTAAAATAACTGATTTATATTCTTTAAAAAATGTTAAGGTCATGAAAGATGGGAAAAGTCTGACAACTACTAGAGACTAGATGGAACCAGAGACACATAGCAACTAAATGATATGCTGTCCTAGATACAATTCTGAAACAGGAAAAAAAAAAAGACATTCATGGCAAAATAAACATCAGAGGAAGCTAGGTGAACAGTTTCAGGAACTTTCCTATAATTAGAAAAATTAATTCAAATAAGAAGGTTTTTTAAAAGTTTCCTTACCCCTTCCATCATGTTTTCCCATTTTAAATTTCCAAAAAGATTTTCTAATGATAAAACTCTGTCTTTTTCCATCTTTTTAATCAGCATTTTGTAAGTTTTCCCAATCTCCATGTGATTCTGTAAGACAAAGGAGTTAAAGTCTCATAAACAGAATATGTATCTTATAAACTGTTGGTGGGATTGCAAAATAGTACAGCCACTATGGAGATCATTATAGAGATACCTCAGAAAACTGGATATGGAGCCACGGTACGATCCAGCTATACCACTGCTGATTATCTTTCCAAAGGGAGTGAAATCACAATATTTTAGTAATACATGCATATCCATGCTTATAGCAGCACAATTCATAATAGCCAGATCATGGTCCCAACCAAGGTGCCATCAATAGATGAATGATTTGCAAAATTATGGGATATACACACAATGGAGTTCTACTCAGCCACAAAGAAAAAAATCATGTCATTTGCAGGAAAGTGGAGGAACCTGGAGAACATTATGTAAAGTGAGATTAACCAGTCACAGAAAGTAAAGGGTCCTATGTTTTCTCTCATACATAGAAGCTGGACAGTAATTGAGATATGAGGGACTTTAAATGATGGAGGAGAAACACCAGTGGAACAAGGGAGAGGCTCTAGGGGACTGTGGTGGTGGGCAAAGGGAGAATTAATGAAGGAAACACTTCCACTGATGTTATATACATATGTGAAATTACCAATGTTAATCTCGTGCATGGGGAAGGGGAGGGAATGGGGAGGAACCAGGAGGAAGGTCATCAAGTGCTGTGTGCACGAACTACATTATGGTGTGAGACTACAAGGTACCAATAAAAGTATATTAAAAATAAATAAAATATAATATCTAATTATTTTCCAACTGCAAAAATA
Source organism: Graphiurus murinus (assembly GCA_004027655.1). Lineage (NCBI taxonomy): Eukaryota > Metazoa > Chordata > Mammalia > Rodentia > Gliridae > Graphiurus > Graphiurus murinus. The sequence goes on along the minus strand of PVLC010018841.1, from coordinate 6,399 downwards.
CACACACATATTTAAGATAAAATTATGTTACAATATATTTCTTGGTAAAAAAAAAAATTGCACTTATGTAATTGTAGATAGATTATGATGATTTTAAAAGCGTGCCAAACAGCACTAGTCTATCTTTGCTGGGAATAAAGTGCATTTTGTGTTTAACAGTCTCATAAAGGTATAAATAAAAGAACAAAATTTATTATTTTTAGGTGTACAATTCAAGGCTTTTAGTAAATCTACCAAGTTGTACAACCATCATTACAAGCTAATTTTAGAACATTTGCAATACAAAAAGCATCATACACATGTAATGCAATGTATTTTATTCTGACAAATTTCAAATATTATGACCAACTTAAAACATACATTATCACAATGAAATGCATTGCATTAAATGAATGCAAGTCATACAACCTCCCCACAAGTACCAACCACCTTAGCAATATTTATTATCAACATTTTAAATTGTATTTCAAATAGTTCTCAAACAGTTTGATAAAATATATTTCATTGCATTGTTTAAAATTCTATTTCAGGTAGTCTTCAAATTAATTAATGAAATAACCTCTTGAAAGTGAATGTTCAACAAACTAGGAAATAATTATTTTATCAGACATAAAATCCTCCATTAAAGCCAGGCGTGGTGGCGCACACTTGTAATCCCAGCATTTGGGAGGCTGAGACCAGAGGATCCAGGTTCTCGGCCAGCCTCAGCTACATAGTGAGGCACTCTGCAACTTAGTGAGATCCTGTTTCAAAATAAAGAATAAAAAATAGGGCTGGAGGTACAGCTCGGAGGTAGAATGTCCCTGAGTTCAATCCCCAGTACCGCAAAAAAAAAAATCCTCCATTAAAAAAATTATTCTTGAGCAGAGATTGGCCAGGATGTTTGTAGGACACTCATTAAAACTCAGATTCAGAAATTGCTCTAACTGTGTAAAATGAACTAAATTGATAACAGTACTTCTTCCCAATATAAGAATGAAAGCCAGAGCTATTTCTGCTCACAGCAGGCAACTAGAGTTAGAAATACTTTAGTGGTAGAAATTCTAAATAAAACAAAATAAACTATTTTATCATTCCATGATAACCATCTGGATGTCTCCATATACCTGAGGAGTGTGTCACAATTCTTAAAAAGCAATAAATACTAATCAATTAAAAAAAATTTTGATGAAATGTAGAGTGAGTGACCTTGATATTCATTATAAGCAGTAAAAAGTAAACAGAAACAAAATGTATTTATAAGGTCATTATGCATTTTTTATCTGAATTTTTCAATAAAGTAGTTGTCAAATGTGCCAATATATCAAAATAATAGGAGCATGGAAATAAAATTCTAAATACTTGGAACATTCTCCCATTAATAAGTTAATGTTAACAAATAAATTCATCTTTGTTATTTTTCTTATTTATTAACCTGTTCCATTGTGTTCTTATTAAAGACCACAATATTAATTATCACTTCACTAGTATATCTCAGCAATAGGAGACATAACTTTTGCCTGCTATTAGCACATTTCTGACCTGCATTAACCTGGAGTCAATATACCACAGAGTGGTTAAGAACATACCAGCTGGAGTCCTACTGTGTCTTTTCAAATCTGTATTGTATTATTTGGCATTGATAATGAACAACTCATTTATGCAAGTATTTATTTCCTCATCTGAAAAATATAGATGATACTAACACCTTCTTTATGGGATTCTCGTGTAAGTTACTTAAAAGTCATTCATGGAAAGTACCAAGGACTACTGTGCAAAAATTACTATTATTAATTTTCTATACCTCTCTGTTTAACCTGTAATACTTCCCATATAGAAGGTAGAACGAAAACTGAGGCAAGTAATTTAGAAAAGATTGCAAAATTCTAGAACATTGGTTTTTAGATATAAATTACCTCCTGGAAAAACATGTAGGTTTCGAATGTGCTTGGCATAAAGTATGCATAGAGTCGAAGAATATCAGATTCTTGTCCTGAGAAAAGCACAACATTGACATTCATTGACCAAGAGTGAAGTATTAGAAGGTTGAAAAAGTGTGTTTGCAGGTGGTTTAGGCCTTCATCTGTAACTACCAGGAAATATGGGTAATTTTCTTCCAAGAAAATGTTCCATTCTTTTGAGAGGCATCCAGAAAATTGGGTCCAAACATCAATGGTGGTGCTATTCTGAAGATGAAGGATTAAGGCAGTTCTCAAGGGGAGAAGTTCAGGGCGGTTGAAATATGCATACTCCGCATCCTAGGGAGAAGGAAGACATGAAGAACATATTTTTAAATTATCATTTAGCATTTTGCTACTTTAGTTGGTTAATGCATATCATAAAAGGCAATAAAGGGAAATATCCAACACAGATTTATCCTGTCATATAGGCCAGAAATAAATCCTAAAACCTTGACTGCCATTTCTCATATATATGCCATGAATCTCAATTTGGATTTACAAACACATGTTCTCTGTAACCAAACCCATAATCCTTCCAGTTTCTCTTCCCATTCTCTAAGTCCTTTCCTCTCCAATCTTATTTCAAAAAGAAAAAAAGGCAGGAAAATAGGTAAAAAGCAAGTGGTGGGTATAAATTGTCTGGAATGAGGAACTGAGAGGATCACTTTGCTCTAGAGGATTGTTCCAAACCACTGTGACTTTCCTTAAACATAACAGGTTTTTCTCATCAGACCAAAATTTGTGCAGTCAACTAGATTGTAAACACTGAACAGAAACTGTAGCTTTTTATTCAAAATATTGCTATCAGCCAGTCATTAATGTTCAAAAATACAACAATAATATAGATCACAAAAGAACTGGACAGATCCACACCAATATCCTTGAGTAGTGCATTTGTTACTTTTAGAACAAGAATTAGGAAAGGGTAATGGTTGGCGTTTTTACAGATCTGTTTTTGAAATTGTTAAAACCTTGTTAATTATATTCCTAATCAGAAAAAGGAAAAGCCAATATGGTATTAGAGTTATTTCCTATAGAGCAAATGAAAACAAAGCAGGGCTGGTGAGTTTGCCAAGGCTCAAATACATTTTATTTTGTGCTCAATCCGATTTGCTGATGAGTTTTAAAGACATAAGTAGTTCTCAGAGTTAAAGAAATAAAACTCAGAGGTCAACTGGACCACTGCTGGGAGTTTTCTCATCTACTCTTATGATTCTTTTTGTCCTTACAGTAATGTTCTATTGTTATAAATTTAAAAAAAAATCTTCAATGTGGTAATGTCTGAATACTAAAATTGTGGATAATTGTTTCCTCTTCTTCCCTTTAAGATACATTTTATTTTGTAATAAAAGGGAGAGAGCTATTTATCAAGTAATTTAAAGAATTTTAGTTTGGGTTCTCAAATCATAGAAAATAAGTCACATTACCTTGAAGAAAACTATGGCAAATTGTCCTCCTTTACTAATAAGATCTGAGAGATAGTGCTCAACCAGATAGAAGAAATGGAGATTCTGTCCTTGTTTTAGTGATTTCTCACAAATGCATGTGATAAGTAATGAGTCTCCATCAATCAGAAAAAATTCAGATTCAACAAAATCATTGAATATGCTAGAATACCTAAAATGAAAACATAGTGTTAAAACAACAATCATATATAGATTAAATAATATCCAGAAAAGCAGTAGTATCACTATGCTTCTATCATTATCATTAATAACTGAATTAGCTGAATATGTATAATGAATATACTGATATAATGTATATGTAATATGAATATATGTACACACTGAGATAGATGATAGATAGATAGATAGATAGATAGATAGAGCCAAATAGAAACACAAAGAAGTGCAGAGAATATATGATTTCACAGCTCTTTATTACTATGAAAATACTTACTCAGCTTTTGGCATATTGCTCAAAATTAACTGTGAAATTTCTTCCAACAGTACTGTGCATTCTTCTAAAAGAGAAAGAGAGTGGATTATTTTCAATCAACCCTTTTTAAAGGATCTCACATGTAACTATTAAGAAATTAGAAATAGTAATATAAGTATTGTAATTCTGTTAAATCTGTATAGTTTATATCTTATAATTCCATGAATATTTTAAATTGGAAATTACCCATTTTTGCTTCTCCTTGTGCTTCTAACCTCAACTGACAAATATTAAATATAGCAAATATCCTTTACTCTGGTTCTTCTAAGTGGCAGTTAACAAAAATGGCAGACCTACAAGGAAAGAGGAAAAATAAGAAAGTATTCTGTCAACAAAACTATACTGAATCGCTGCTATGTGTCAAGCAAAATATTAGGCACTGAGAAAACAAGAATGAACAAAGTCAATATACAGTCTGTTCTCAAGGAGCTTAAAAAACATATCAAAAAAGACAATTATTCATTACATAATTCTATAAATAATAGAAAATCACAACTATGGCAAGGTCAAAGAGGTCAAGGGAAGCTTCCCTAAGGAAGTAATGCTGGTGATGCGTTCTGAAGGATTAAATTAGGATTGATTAAGCGAAAATGGAAAAAGTAGCATCCCAAGCAGAAAGAATACCAGAATACCACATGTAAAAGCCTATGGCATGAAAGCATACAGATGGCGCTAGGTTCATTAAAGGAATAAGTAGGGTTGAAGTGGACAAAATGAGCAGAGGAGCTGTGTGAGAAAGGGCTAGAGAAATATCAGGGCATACAGAGCCTTTAGGGCCATGTTAGAGAATTTGCTCTCCATTCTAGAATCAAAAATTAGCCACTGATGGATTTTAAGCATGTGGTCAACACCAGTATAAGTACTTGCTTTGCGTTTTTAAAATACTATTTTTTTGGTGCAGTGTGATTGTACATTATAATGAGATTCAGAGTAACAGACAAATACATGCACATAGCACTTGGTATAATTCCTTCCAGATCTCACCCCATTCCCTCCCGCTCCCTGTACCTGTTGAGATTAGTGTTGATGATTTTATATATGTACATACTCAAGATTTCGAAAAGATTACTCTAGCTACAGCACAAAGGATCAGATGGGAGCAAAGGTCTAGTCAGTAGAGCAGAGAGAAGGCTACTGTTCAGGGGAGTAATGATGGTAGCCTGGTGTAATTACAGTTTGATAGGGTTTTTAGCTAATAAAGCTAGAGAAATGTGGATTTCCTTGAAGGACATGTAGAAGGTGAGTTTGACCTAATTTGATAATGGAGGAGATATGGGTAAAGAAACAAGGGAAAGGAGGCTGTCATGGATGATGCTTTGGCTTCTAGTTCATTCAGCAGGATGGATGATTGGCCCATTACCTGGTCTGGGAAATCTTGCAATGAGGCCACATGGAGGCAAAGATTATGAATGTATTTGTGGACCACCTGAATTTCACTGTTTTTTAAGACTTACCATAGGCCATGTTACATAAATAAATACAAAGTTCTAGAAGTGAAAAAGAAGGTCTGATCTCAATTTGAATATGTAAGTCCTTCGAGCATTAATGGTAAAGGAAGCCACTGGTATAGATGAGCCTACTCAGTCTGGGAAAGAGAGCATCGTGGAGGAAAAGAAAGAGGCCCAACACCCAATTTTGAGGATTACTAATACGCAATAAATGGCAAGAAAAAAGAGGAAGAGTCCAAAAATAACTGAGAAAGAACTTATGAAGAGTGGAAAGAAAACACTAAGAAATTTGCCATATAGTATGTTAAGGCTGGTAAACTATTAAATGATAGATAGATAGATAGATAGATAGATAGATGATAGATAGATAGATTTCTATCCCATGACATGAAGGAACAGGAACATATAATGATGATGTATCCACTGATAGTAAATATTAAAATGATACATAAAGTATATGACTGTAATAATGAATAAGTTTAAGGAAAGAACAAATTACTGTGGGCTGGAACATGTAGGAAACACTTAATGGTGGTAGGAATATGGTGTCTCACCCCCACAGTCACTGCCTTTTTTAATGACTTACAGAGCATCTACTCATCACCAAGCATTGAACTTGTTGCAACATATACCCTGGTGAGAGTTAAAGAGAATGAAATCAAACATTATAATACAATGTGCTGAGTATTCTAGCAGCAACAGCAGCACCAGAACCAACAGAGAATTGAGAAGGAGTTCTTCAGACCGGAGGGATCAAGGTCCTGTATTCTGAGGTCTCAAGGAGGTTGGAAAGGTGCTGATGAATTACAGAAGAGAAAATTAAATATATTTATTATATATTATTTTATTTTGTATATTATATATATATATATATAGAGAGAGAGAGAGAGAGAGAGATGATAGATACAGTTGTCAATAAAATACCAGATAGTACAATCACATTATCAACATAAAAATATCCGGCAATATATGTTCTCTTTCACAAGAAACATAAAGAGGTACAAGTGATTTGGAGAACAATTTTGTGACACACACAAGTTTAAGATGTTATATTTTAGAGCTTTTAAAAATAA
>PVLC010018840.1:20090-31478 GCA_004027655.1 Graphiurus murinus | reverse complement strand
TTTCAACTTCTAATCCCTCTTCTATGCCTATTATTCTTAGGTTAGCTCTTTTAAAATTGTCCCAGATCTCTTCGATGTCCAATTCATACTGTCGTATTTTTTTTTCTAAGTTATGTACTATAGATTCATTTTTAGTTTGGTCATCCTCTAAGAGTGATATTCTATTTTCCATGTGATCTAATCTACTATAATGATGTCTTCATTTTGATTATTTCATCTTTTACTTCCTTCAATGCTTCTCTTTGGTTTCTTTTTAGGTCTTCGAAATCTCTGTTTATTTGTTCCTTTATCTTTATGTCTTCCTTTATTTCTTTAAAGCTCTGTCTACATTCTTTCTGAAAATCCTGTATTGTTTCTAGTATTAAAGATCTGAATTGTTCTTCTGGTAGTCTCTGCCATTCTGGATTGGTGAGATCTGTTATTGAGGGGTTGTGGTAGCTCATCGTTTCTTTGTTATTTTTCCTTCCCATGGTTCCCCTGTTCTTCAATTTATATCTTTGCTGTTCTTGCAAGTTTTCTTGTCCAATCTCTGCAGTGGGGGTTTAGGGGTGACAGGTTGTGTTCAGAGATAAAGTTTGAGTCAGAGGTCACAATTATGAATGCAGGAATAGGGTAAAGAAGAGAGTGTGTTCCAGCAGAATAAGAGGTTGAGTGTGTTGAGGTGATATATTGTAGAGGTTAGAGATGGTAGATATTGATAAGGGACACAAAAAAGGAGAAAAGAGAAGAGAGGAGGTAAAGTGTTGCGGAGAGGAGTATAGAGGGGAAGGGGGAAGCATGTAGAAGGGACAGGGAAGGGGTTCAACAACCTAATCCAGAGATAACAAAGCAAGTAATCATCCAAACAAACATATATAAATCAAGAAATCAAGGCAATACAAAAAGAAAACAGAGTATAAACATATAGAACTTACACCAAAAAAAAAAAGAACCAAAATCTACAAATAGCAACCAAACACTAGAGCAATCATTCTGCTAGATCATAGGCACCGAGCTTGAGTTTTTTTATTTGCTCTATTAGTTCAGGCAGAGGACTTCTCCTGCTGCTAGCTTATGTCTCTGGGCTCTCCAGGGCCTGGCTGCGTCTCTCTCTCTCTCTCTCTCTCTCTCTCTCTCTCTCTCTCTCTCTCTGCTTTTTGCTTTTGCAGTCTAAATTCCAGGCCTTTCCAGATACCCTATATGCTCTGGGATCCTGTGCCCTTCTGGCCCTGTCTAGGCTCTAGAAGGGAGGATGTCTAAGTTTATCCTTTGTATTGTGAACCCAGCACCCCGGGTTGTAGTCTACTTATGGTTCCCTGCTGTTCGGCCTGTTCCTCCTCCGGACACTGGAGGTGCAATAGGACAATGATGGTCTGGGTAGCTGTCAAGAAGTTGGTTGGGAGGGGCTGGCAGCAAAGATGGCGGCCGCCACGCGCCGGCTCCCCTGTTCCTCCTGGTCTCAACCCTGGTGCTCCCAGAGCACGGTCAGGTTTCAGGTTTTCCTTCTCTTTCTTCCGTCAAGAAGCTGGATTCAAGGCTGGTCTGCTTCAGACTCTTGAGTTGTCCCTCACTTTTCCATCTCTGGGGCAGAGCTCTACTCGTTCTACTCGTTCTACTCGGTCCGGGCGCTATAGATGGTGCCGGGATACCCGCCTGGGTATTGCCTGGAGATGTGGGGATCCCCACACCACACCTGGGCTTTTAGCTATGCCCGCCGTGCATTTTGCAGCTCACAGCATCAGGCTGATCTCCGTTGCTTCAGGACACGGTCTCAATAGCCCAGCTCTTCGGCAGAGCGGTGCCTGGGCGCAGGGTGCAGGACGCCCTAGAAGGGCTAGGCCTACGGCAGCTTCGCAAGCTGCGAAAACAAGCAGAATAATAGGTATTATAAATGCTAGCGAAAAGTGTATGTTAATGATGCCGGATCCCGTCTTGCTGGCCTAGCTCCTCCGCGGAGCTGCGCCGGGGCGCAGGGCACCTGATCCCATCTCGCTGGCCTAGCTTCTCCATGGAGCTCCATCAATATAATTTAAATCAGTACTAAGATCTTGAAGATTACACTCAGCTTTTTCCCATAACGGTCTTTCCACTTATGTAATTTTATGAAATGTGAAGAGGAAGATAACATTTAGAAAAGTAGGAAGAGGTAATTCAGACTATTCAAAATGCCTATGACCTAGAAACCTCTTTTAAAAACATTTTCTCCTTCACAAAGGAGGCACAGCAAACTCAAAATACAAAAGATGGATGATGTCCCCGAGGTTGACTGCTCAGTGGTGCCAGCCAAGAACACACAGTCAGAGGTAGGCAGAAACATTTAGCATTTAGATGCCAAGAATGCTGCCAAAGTAAGAGTGGCTTTGCCTCTGGCCAACTAGCTGTGTGACCCAGCGTGAGTTTCATCACCGTTGTGAGCTTAGGTTTTGCTGTCTATATAAAGCTGACATTTTATATATTTATAAGAATTTAACACAAAAATAGATAAATCTGCTTAAAGGTTGTGCCAGACACAAAGAAAGTGTTGGGTAAATTATAATTTTTAATGCTGTTGTTATCAACTTAAACTCATATAGAGTTAAAGGAATGAGAGAATAGAGCACCAGTCATAGCTGAATAAATTTCCATTAATCCAAAGTTTTGTACTGAGTGGGTTCTTCTAGAAGGCAAAGCCCCTATGTAAGAACTGAATCTTCCACAGGGCTCTCCCTCCTGGGATTTCCCACACCCCATCAAGGCTAAATGTCTTTGTTCAGCTGAGGCATCTCCATATAAATGTCTCATCAAGACCCATTGGTCCAGATCTTCCCCAGGTCTTTTCCTCCCCGTCCACATCTTGATTGATCTGTTCTCTATTTGATAGCATGCTACTAATTTGCTTCCGTGTAAATGTATATCCTTTGCTGGAAGCCTACAATCATTTTGACTGGAATCATGGAGAATCCATGATGTTTCTTTCCAGAGGCCAATGTTTTGGCGTTAATAATGAGAGCTAATAAACCGAGGGCTTACTCTGAGCCAGGTGCCGTAGCACATGCTTTATATCATATGTATTACCTCGTGTGAGCCTCATAGTGTCCTGTGAGCAGGGCTTATCCTAGTCTTCATTTTAGAGATGAAGATTTTAGAATAGTGACTAATTTAGCAGAGGACAAATGTTAGAAAGGACAGTGCCAGAATTCACCCTCAGACTCGCCTGACTGCAGCCCTACTGGCCCTCCCTGCCAGGTTGTGTAGCTGCCACAGGCAGATCAGAAGATGCTCAGGATCAGCCCTGATCCTGCTCCCAGGCCCCAAAGGATTCCTGATTTCAATCAAATTAGGAACTAATTTTAACTCATTGATTTCCATCATCCTACACAGAATTGAACACTTGGGAATGAGTTTTAACAAGGGAGTTGGAAACTTCAGAGGGGGCTACCCTGGCCTAACACCCAGCCCACCCTGAGGCTGGATACAGCATGACCCCTGGATACAGGGCTATCCTCTGAGCCTTTGCACACAGAGTCTCAATAGCACCTGTCTATGGAACACATCCTCCACTCTTCTTATTTGTAGTAGATTGAATGAGTGGGTGAATGGGTAGGTGGAGGGAAAATGATTTATAAATATTCTACTTTATTCATTTTGTATTATTTAATCGATCTCAAAGTTTAAATCTAAAAGAAAAATCTCTGAATTTGGTTGTATTTTTCTCAACTCAGAATTTTCCTGGTCCAGCATCTCTTCCAAAAATGGAATAATAAATGTTCCAATAAAATTGTGACCCAGGAAATATCCTCCTTTTAAAAAAAAATTCTAACCAACTTGTATCTTTGGGGCAATATTTTTTTCTCGACAGCAATCCAAATATTGCATCCTCATTGTGAAATTTAGAGTGTAACCCCTCGCTTCCTTCCTAGCATCAGGCGATAAGAGATGCTAATAACAACTAATAATGAGAATAATAGCAATTTAGTGTCTTCCATTCGTCGAATGTTCCCTATGCATGGGGGCTGCTCTAATAAGGTCTCCACGTTGTTACACCTGTTGCAGGTGGGAGTGAGTGATCTTTCCTCTAGAGCAAAGGAGAAAACTTAGGCACTGAAAGGTTAAGTGAGTCTCTCAGAGTCATAAAGTTAGTGAACGGTAAAGCCAGGATTAAATCCAGGCAGTTTGGCTTCTAATTTTATTTCCTTGTACTATTAAAACAACCAGTCCTCTGCTATCTGTTTATCAACTAAATCATTTTTATATTTTGGCAGGGAAAGCCAAAGCCAAAGTTTATTTTATATTTTAAACAGTCTTAGCAAATCCAGCTGCAGAATAGGAAGGGGGCTGCCTCCTCAGGACAGGTGATTAGGGATTAAAGGTGAATGACACTGTATCTCTCAACAGGAAGTTGCCCAGATTTTCTCCTCACTCTAGTAATTGTCTTATCTTGACAATATATTCTTCTTGGAAATAGTGATTTTTTTAAAAATCCCCATAAGATTTTAGTCTAAACTTTTTTGGTTATTTTTGCTAGTCATCACTAGAGATGAAAAAAAAAAAAAATACCAAGCAACCTCCAAATTTAAAAAATGTGGAATTCTTTTCACCTTACATTCACCAAATATCATCTGATTTAAAAAAAATAATTGGTGCATTATAATTATTCATAACAGTAGGATTTGCTGTGAAATATTCATACTTAACATATTTGGTCAATTTCATTCTTTAATACCTCCCCTTTCCCTCCACCTACCTCCCCTACTCTACTGGTTTCTCTTCTATTTACTGGAAATAGAAGTACGCTTTCTGTCTCCCACTATTTTTTTTTCCATTTTTCCCCTTTAGCTTCCACATATAAGAGAAAACATAAGACCTTTGACTTTCTAAGTCTAGTTTATTTCACTTAACGTAATGTTCTCAAGGTCCATCTATTTTCCTGAAAATGACATGATTTCATTCTTTACAGCTGAGTAAAATGCCATTGGGTATATATACACCACATTTTCTTTATCCATTCATCTATTGATGGGCACCTAGGCTCCTTCCATAATTTGGCTATTGCGAATTGTGCTGCTATGAACATGGGCATGCATGTATCGCGATAGTATAGAGATTTTAATTTTTGGATAAATATTGAGGAGTGATACAGCCGGGTCACACAGTGGTTGCATTTCTAGTCTTTTGAGGAAGTACCATATTGATTTTCATAGTGGTAGTTCTCATTCACAATCCTACTAATAGTGTATATGCATTCCTTTTCCCCCACATCCTCAACAGTGTTTATTGTTATTTGTATTCTTGATGATTGCCATTCTAATTGGAGTGAGATAAAATCTCCGTGTAGGTTTGATTTGCATTTCCCTGTTGGCTAAAGATGTTGAAATTTTTCATTTATTTGTTTAAGTGCAAAGTTTAAAGAAGTTTTCATACTATTCCTGCCTTCTTTCAGCCAAAACTTAAATTTACTGAGAATCTTAGTATGAAAAGTTTCTGCTCATATTTCTAAATATTATTCTCTTTTTAAATAAAATCTTGAGTAAGGGAGTTAGACGGTGGCAGTGCTTATGTTTATAGAGGATTTGGGGGTTCCAGTTTCAAATGTTAAGACTTTCACTGAGAGAGCCTTTAAAGTGAGATTGGTAAGATTATTACCTTACTTTTCAATAATAAGAACTGGAAATTTTCCCATTTCTTTGCATTTCAGTTTTTGTGTTTATCATGGGGCTTTCATGTACAAGGTATTAGATCTGAGAATTTTAGTGGACTTTTGAAGCCAGGAAAAAGCAAGAAAATATCAACAAAACCAACAAAAACTGTTCTGTCGCACTGAACTTTACTCAGCGCCCTGCCTAAGTCCAAATTACCTTAAAGAGTTTACCCAGGATGCTTCAGTATAACCACCTGGAAAAAACGAGGGTGGAACTTTGGTTCTGGGTGGCATATGAAAATCTAATTACTAGGTTGACAAAGTATTTAAGAAACCACAGATAAAAGTGTCCTGAATCCTGGCAACGGGTTATCATTATCGGCAACAGTGGGGTTGTATCAGCAGTGGCCGGGGGAGCTGCTGATAATCAAAGGTTGGAGTCCCTTTCTCCACTGTCTCCTCAGTCACTTCCCTGCAACCAGCCTTGAGGGGAGACAGGGAAAGAATCATTTATTCACCTTCTGGCTGCAAGAACTGCAGACTGCAACTGTGGCAATTCTAGCACTGAGGAGAAAATACACATAGGAAAAAAGGAGGCCATGTCTCACTTCCAAATTAAAAAAAGACATTTCTACATGTTTCCATAACCCGCAGACTGCTGCCATTTGAGGCCAACCCCTCAAAGCGTTCCTCTTTGTCTAGTGCAGTGCTGAATCTAGGCCACTGTCAGCAATCCTTTTCATTCACTCGGGCCCATCCCCACGCCTTGCAGATGCAGAGATTCTCTTGAGACATGTGTACTTTGGTATCAAACAATGCAACTCATGTTTGATTTTGGATAACCTCGCACTGTTGAATAAAATAACCCTTGAGAAAGAAGCAATAAAAGCGCTGTAAGAAAAATGACTCATGTTTCCAAGCTGTCTAAAGTGATCACTTATCCCAACAAATGGTAATTCTTTCAAGACACAGTGGGCATGCACCATACTTATAAAAGTCTGGAAGAAAAGCCTTGCAAACATTTTTTTAAAAAAAATTGTGTTAAAATATATCAAAAGAATTTTTCTGGTAGGCTGTACCAGACAGAGTGTGCTTAAAAACAAAAACAAAAACCGCATGCATGTGGAAGCCAAGGTAGATTGGCCCAGAGGGGGTCCCTGCTATATCTCCAGGCGCATCGCTTGTTTATGTTCTTGTTTATGTGCCTCTAATTGTTTTCCATTTTCTGCCCCCATTCGTTAGAGTGCAAAGATGTGAACAAAGTGGCTTATTGCCCACTGGTGCTGAAGTTCAAGTTCTGCAGTCGAGCATACTTCAGACAGATGTGTTGTAAGACCTGCCAAGGACACTGACCCACGGAAAGCCAGAGAGGGAGTCTTGTCATTTCATCGTGGAAATGCGTCCATCAAAGAGAGCCACCCAGAGGAAGAGGATTGATGTCCTTGCAAAAGCATTACCCTGTGGAAAACGTAACCACTGGTCAGCCCTCGCTGACAGGATTTCAATATTATTTTAACTTCTGTGAAGTGGGATTTATTGATCCAAAGTGCTGGACACGGTTTTAGGAGGGAATGCCAGATTGGAGAGATCCAAACAACACAGGGAGACTTGCTTACTGTGGAACGTTTGTGTTCTTTCGAGTAAATCCAATAGCCTGTTTACCTCCTTGGACCATTAAGATAATTTTTATTAAGGACTTAGCAATGACACTGAATCCATTTGTATTTAAAACTGTTTAAAATGTAGCTGTTATGACTTGGTCGACTATGGAAGTAAAGAAGATCCAGAATTCTTAAGTCATAGCTTAAAAATATTTACTATACTTTATCTCACTGCAACAGCACCACAATTTAAATTATAAAACGGGCTTTGAACTGTAATTTAAGGAGCAATTATAAATCAAAAGCAATGAAAGTTTGTATTATTATTCTTCATTCCACTTAATTTCCTTAGGAATAATCCCCTGTTCTGAACACTGCTGTGAGCCATATATAAAACTATATTAAACTGAACAATGAGGGACTTAGTTTAAAGCAGTGCATCAGTTACTGCAGCTGTGCAAGTCTATAAATTCAGTGCTAAAAGACTGTGGCCAACTTGCCATTGTGCGGGTGAAGCTGAGATTTCCATTAAAACTTTAAGAGAAAAACATTTTGATTTCACGCAGAAGCCAGACCTGGGCAATGGTAGAGACCAAAGTACCAGGCTCTTTGCTGCCATCACGCAGGATGCCTTACTTATTTGAGTCACCCCAACTCACTTGTGTTTACATCCTCACCAGCCGCAGCATGGCTTCTGCCTGTTGGATTGTTGCACGCACGTTGGGTTTACTAGGATGATGCCATGCAAAAGACAGACTGGCTCAGTAACAACCAGGCAGACCCTTTTGCGATTTGCTGACAATTACGATGGGTTCCAGATGTCTCTTCTTTGATATGGTAGAAGGGCATTTATTTATATGAGAGCAAGTATGTGCGTGTGTGTATATGTGTGTGTGTGTGTGTGCAGGTGCTTTCTAGTGTGTGGATAGATGAGTGTGCTAGCACATAAATGTGCTATTTCTGTGAGTTTTAAAGTAGGCAAGGGATAACAACCAAAGAAGAAAAACTCATGAAGACTAGACATCATGAAGCATAATTGTAATAGTCACTCAATCAAGTTTTTTGTATTTTTTATGGATACTTTGAATGGCAATTAAATGTGAAACCCAGTTTCTTGGGCAAGTCAAATTCTAGAATCACATCCACCTAAATTAAAATGACTAGCTCATACCTTCCCCCACCTTCAAGCTTCACATCCTGCTCATCAAGACTCAACAGCTAGATTTTGTAAAGAAGGGTACGTGTTTATATTAATATTTGTACTTGAACACTTGTAGCTTAGAGCAGGTTCTTGATGACGGTGCTTTGTATCCAGCATGCCTCCTGGGTTGTGCACGTGTGTATGCCATGCACACCTCAATACCTAAAACTCGAAACTGAATGTCCACTCTGTAAAGCTCATGTTTGCAGCTGAAGAGCGCGTTTCACTTCTGTCCACCACTGTGCTCTGAAGCTACATGCCTGCACATGGGTCTGTCACCTGTACTATGGCCTAATGTAGATTATTCATTCTTTTTTTTTTTCCTGAGGAGACACAGGCACCAAAAGTCATCCTTAATTTCTGGATTTGTTGTGGACGTTTGGCATGGGATGTTTTTTGCACACTCAGCCACGACCATCCAGATGTCACTACCTGCTTCTCTCTCAACACTACGGTTCCCATCCCTGAGTTGTCCAGAGAGAGCTGTTGATACTATAAGAGACATTACCCCCGGACTCCATCTGTGCTGTCCTTCAAAGAGCAGCCCAAGTGCCCTCTCAGCCATTCAGTGTTTGTGACGGAAGGCAGCCTGGGGTCAGTGTGGCCTCGGCACTGACTTCTCGTGGTCCTCTCCAGAAGACAGTTAACTTGGTGCTAATAATGTGCCTTGGTGAGATAAATAAATAGAATGGGTGGTGTCTGTGGCTATTTAGACATAGGTTTGCAATCAGGATCTGATTTTCATCAAATCAAATACCAGCTCACATTTTTTGTTTCAAAAAGTCTTCTTACATTACTGACTAAAGGTTATCTTTTTACCTCACCTGGAGACTAACATTGCACGGGCCACCCCCCGGGCACTGTGCAGTACCCTGATGGAAGGCAGCCTGTGCTCCCTCTGGGATGTCACCAGCACTGAGGTCACAATGTTCTCTGGGGCAGCATCACACTGCCTTTCAAAGAGAAAACCAAGCACAAAATATAACAAGATTAAACATTTTCAGGTAGGCCCTGAATTTATACCTGAGAAGGTTTAAAATCATATTCCATAGCATATTATAATACTGCTGCTACTCTGTAGCCACTCATGTGGCTCCAGGAAGCTCTATTCCTAAATAATACCAATAGGATTGTCAGTAGAAGCTGGGCCACCATGGGAGGTGCTCCGAAAGTAATGCAACTATATAGACCTTAGGAAACTGGTACCCCATGGCCAGGAGCAGTAACTGCCACTGGTATAAAGGCCTACCAAAAAATGAAAGGTAATTCTACCCAAATGATTAAAGCCCTGGAGATACACATGACTTTAGTCCATTTCACTAGGAACTTTTTTATTTGAGTGAATGTCACATAGGTATCCTTAATAATACAGAATGAAATTACCTTTGTATTATTGTGATTAGTTGTTGCTTATTATTTTATACTCAGTATTAATGTGGTACACTGTTACTTTTTTGCTTTTGTAAATTATATTCTAATTTATTGCCATGTTTCCTAACACTTGTCCTACATTCATTCTCCTGCTTGTAATGAAAATGAAAACATCATTGTAACACTTGATGGAGTGAAATTCCACACCAGGCACAGATTTTTTTTTAACATAGATAATTTAGAAAAAAAATAAAAATTCAGCTTGTAAGAATGATTCAGATGATGAAAGTTGTCTCTTCTCTGAAAGGCTCTTGTTAAACTTGCAGTAGAAGAAATCTGTCTATCCTTTGGGATGCCCCGTCTACATTATCGGAATTAGCAAGGTGTGTTGGCATTGAGATGATTTGCTGTATCCTTATTACCCTCAAGGATTTCACCTACAGAAGTATATTTCAGTTCTATCTAAATGTAAGGGCTCCAGGATTTCTGGTGGTGCTAATTTCTAGAATAGTCAGCCACCCATCAGCCAGCTATTCTAAGGAAGTCTAGACTGGCCCCTGATGTACACCTTCAACCCCTGGGTGTACAACTCTTGACCTCCTTCCTTTGCCTTCCATGTAAATTCTATAGTGTCATAGAAGATACAGGATATTTCTCTGTGGAAAGAGTCCAAGCAATGAATCTGTACTTAAAGAATTTCTCTGCACAGATTCCATGGGTAGCATAGCAATGTGATGGGCATACTTTTCCACCTTCCAACAGTTCCCCTTAGGCTCAAGATGAACTAAAGCCTTAGTTTTTGCTGAGTTGAGGGACGCTGTAATATACAAAGGTCATTCAGAAAACCTTTTAATCTGAAGGTGACCTCCTGCATGCTTAGCTATTGGAGTACTTTTATAATGACAACTTCATCCATTATATAAGAAAATGTAGAATGTCCAAACATGGAGGTGCTTTAGTCCACCCACCCCTAAACCCATACACACACACACACACACACACACACACACACACACACACACACACACACACACTTATACATTAAAATAAATCAGGTTGGGACAAGTGAGATGGTTAGTCTTGGGAGAGTATTCCCCAGGTATGTCCCCAGGAAGCAAAATTGACTAAAGTATTATGAATACTAGGTTAATGAGAAGATCATGGGTACCAACCATTTTAACTTCCCAATACATTTGCAAAGGATAGATCTGTTAAGGGGTAAGGAGGGGGGAATACCAAGAAATAAGGCTTGATTGAGCTTAGATTCCTCAGATTGGAGTCTTTCATCTACAGTTGAATTCAAGCTTCCAATTAAATGCTTCTTTTCATTTAAAATATCTAAAGGACGCTATTCTGTTTAGGGTGCTGACCCCACAGACAATCTGTCCCCCAGGAAGATTCTGCCACTCCCCAAGGAATGCTAATACCATCCTTAAGCATTTATGCTCCAAAAGATCGGGTATTTTTTCAAGTAAATTAGGGAAAAAGTTAGGTATTAACCTTGGTAACAACAAACACAAAAAAGAGACAGTGATAGATGAGCTGTGTATGGAATTCTTTCTCATACCATCAGAATGTGTAGAAGAAACCAATATATGCTTTTTTTTTTTTTTTTGCGG
>PVLC010018840.1:0-19990 GCA_004027655.1 Graphiurus murinus | reverse complement strand
CAGTTACACAAGGGCCCTGTACTACTTGATGTCCCTGGCTCCAGAGATTGGGGATTCCAAATATTCCCATTCATCTTGGGGCGCAGAACCTCACACCTGACCAGTCCGATTTTATTGTGCATACCTTAAAACTTGTGAAAATCAGTCAAGAAGTCTCTTTTAGGACCTCAGCTTGGATACCTCACCCTGCAGAGAGGTTTCACTTAAGATGGGGCAAGTTATCCCACAGCTCCAGGCCTCCTGGAATTCAGTGTGCCTTCCTTGGGAACAGAAATGGCAATGTGATTCTGGGAGAGGCCTAGTCTGTGCCCCAGCAAAAGCAGTTGTGGGTAACAGATCACCTTATGGGCCCACAGGGCTGTGTTCATTTGAAATTCCTGCTGGCAGAGCAGTAATTTTGAGAAGGGGCTGCTGGAATCACAAAAGTAACCAGAAGTCCAAGTCCAGAGCCACTCCAGGCTAGTTGTGGGCCTCCGTGTCAGTCAGGAGAAAGGCATGAGACACGGTCATCCTTGTTACAACTAATATTTGCTGAGTACCTGTGGTACCCAGGTCCTGCACTTGGTGCTTAATGTATGCTCTGTCACTGAATGAATTATGACAAATCTAGGAAGATGATACTATCAATACCCATTTATAAGGGCCCAAACTGAGGTTTGGAGAGGTTGAGAAAATGACAAGGGTCACAGACCCAATGGGAGGAGCATCACCTCTTTGACATACCGTGGGGGAACTGCCTGGTCACCTGGCTCGAAAGGTAGGAAGGATGCTCCTCTGGACAGAGACACTAACCCACAAAGCCAGAAGAAATAGGGTCTTCCTTCCTAGGAAACAATGGATCAAGGTTTGGAAGGGGCCTCTGGGTTCAGAGAAAGGTGAGCTTTGGGTGCCTGTCTTGGTAGGTGGTGGTGCTCAGTGTAGAAATCTGGTGTCTGATGACAAAATTACAAGTGAGGACCTAAAGTGGTTTCTAGCATGTAGTTAGAATTAGTGGGAAGAGGAGGAAAGGAAGGTCAGAGACAGTCTAGGATGATGGATGTCTGCCAGGGCAACCAGCAGCCAAACACTTATGACTTAGGGCACTCTCACCATCGCCCCCCCCCCCAATAAATAGTAGCGCCCTTCCCTGTTTGACAGCCCCCCACACCATTTAGACATGCCAAGAGGATAAGCTTTGAGAAAGAAAGGTAGGGTCTTCTCTGTTTTAGTCGGAGCAGGACCATTGGGACTTAAAAACGTGGACCATCAGGCTGCCGCCAGCAAACACATTCCTTGACCTTCTGTGGTAGGTCCTCAGAGTGGAACCAGGTGTTCTTTCAGTCCATGCCAGAAAGTGCTGGCCGCTCAACTGGCCTCCTGCCTCCACCCAGTGAGCGAAGGGGCTTTGGCTGGCCAGCCACCAAACAGCTGTCCTGGGAGCCACAGGTGGCCGCCCACGCTCATGCCCAGGCCAGCAGCTGTGTGGCTTGACTCAGCCTGGCAAGATGTGCACCTCTGCCCCTCTACTCCAACTTCTCCCTGAGCTAGGCCATTCAGGGGACTAGGGAAAAGGAAAGCAGGAGTTCAAGTATACTCAGTGCATTAAATATATGCATAAACCTGCAACCAAAGCATATACTATGCTCTTCCCCTTCTTTTAGTATCATTGATTTGGGTATTTTTTAAAATCATTCCAATAAATTTGATGTCAGTAAATAGAACTTTAATTCTGTTTGTCATGTGCATTACTATTAGAATAAAAATTATTTCCTGGTACTATGTATCTATAATTACTATAAAGGCAAAGAAGAATGATATCCCAACTTCAAAAAAATGACATCTGGGAGAACATCCTAGGTACTCAGATAATAATGACATATAAGAGGAGCATTATTTGATATGCTGGAAAAAAAACTCCACAGACATATGTAAAATATAGTAGCTGAGTGAAAAAAAAAAAGAACAGAGGAAAAAAAAGGAAATATAAAAAGTTATTACAACCAAACTAATGGCAGTAAGAAATGATTTGATTTGTGGTTTTAAACTTTATAATAGAAAAAAAGCAAAAGCAAAAAATTAAATATTTTATTTTGAGTCTGAAAAGGGGAACCACATGTTGAAATTATGAAAGAAGATCATAGCACAGTGCCACATTTGGGTTTGAAGTTTTCTGAGTGCAGATTGGGCCAGAAAGATATTACCTGATGTGTTTAGGGTTCAAGTCCCCACCAATGTGGGAAACTCTGAGTGGAACCCACTGTTTTAATCCTACACCTAATCTTAATTGGAGAAATTATTTGTACAAACTATTCCCTGTGTCTGGTTTTTTAAATCAACATGTTAGAACTTAACTATCCAAGTGAATGTTGTCCCTTTCCATGTAACCACAGGAGACCACTCTGTCCTCATTTCAACAGTAAAATCATCACTCAAAACAGTTTTAAAATTTCTTCTTCAGACTATTTCCCAGGGTTGGATAGATTTGATGTCTGAAAGAGCCCAAACTCACTCAAATTCAAATCTGGAGAGAAATTTGCATATAATAAATTTGGTCCCAAATAACTTATGTGTTATATAGATTGATACCAGGAACTTTAAATATGCTTGAATAAGTGGCTTCTTTGAAGAGTTTCACTCATTTGGATACAAAAGCATCAATATTTTTGACCAAAAATTACTGGCATTGCTTTGTAATTCAAATTAAATGTAAAATTCATATACTGCAACATTTTGCTAAATGTTTTGCTATTGCTAAAATTAGCAGGAACCTGGACCACCTAAATGGTATGTTATCTGTCAGGGTGAAGAAAGATCTCTGACATCTCCGAGGATTGAGTAACCCCTAAACCCAGGAAGCCAAACCGCTTCTCCAAAAATTAGCAAACAGCTAATTTCACCTTCACCTTCCCTGAGTCTCTGGAGGAAAGCTCTCCTTCCAAAGGGACTAATTAGCCAAGCTCTGTCAGCAACATTAATGAAGGCCAAGTATGCAATGCCCAGAGCTCTGCTTGCTTACCGCCACATCACGGGACTGGTACCAAGCAAATGTGCCTCAACACTCACAATCATAAGTGTGCTCCATTTTGTGCTTAAATCGTGTCCCATTTACTTACATGATAACCCCAGAATGAGCTTGTCAGTTGACTTATCCCTAACTAGTAGAATGGACCGACCAACCCTCTAGCAATACCTCCTCCCTTGGCCTGCTTTCCTCCAGAGGTTTCCATGAAGTTGTTAATGATATGTAAACAAATATTTAAACCTGAAGAGGAGAATGCCATTATTGTAAAGAATTCAAAGAGTGAACCTTTTGAAGAGGATAAGTAATTTCTTATTTATCTAACTTTAAATTTTCATCAGGGGCTTTTAATAAAACAGATACAAATTAAACATTATTTACCAACATTTTTGCTGGAATTCACCTTAAAATCCACAAGTTTGTATCATTTTCTCCCTGAAAGAACCAAATCATTTTTAATTTTCATCATCTTTCTCTAAACAGCTTTTGAAAGGCTTCGTGGGTGGCCAGGAATTCCTCTTTCCTGAAGTTCACAATGACAGCTATGGTCCTGCACCCTGTTGGAGTTGATTGTGTTTCTGGATCAAGAAGAAAATTTCACTTAAAAAATACTGTTTAAATCCCACCCACCCTATCCCCACAAATATTCTAACCCGATTAATCTTTTCCATCAACTTCATAACTCAGTTGCTGAGAGTTGATTAGGAGAAAATGCCTGTAAGAAAGATAGACTGGGGTCCCCCAGGGAGTTCTAATGAAAAGAGTGAAAAAATTGTGTATTTGGTTAAAAAAATATCCTTTATAAAAGTGAGGGATGCTAAAAAATAAGGTTTTCTACACTATTGAATTTGGTGTCCTTTGCTTTAGATAAGAAATTGTCAGATTTTCCTTACCTTTTTATTTTGGAAATTTTCAAACATACATAAAAGGCAGAATAGTTCTATAACCCAATGCAATAGGTTCTCCTCCTGGTGAGGGCAAAGTAAATGAGCATAACCAGAAAATTTTTTAAAAAATGGAGAAAGATTTATTTCTCACAGCAAGTAAGGAGAGCACTGGAGTTGCTTGCAAAGCAATGTTCTCTCCCTGAGGAAAGGAAGCAGAAGGATTTTATTCCCAGGATCCTGTACACTTTCATATAGAAAAGTGCATGTAGTGGGTGGAACATTTCTAAGCATCTTCAGTTTAAGGTCATAGTTCAAAAAGGAAAGGTGGCAGACATGTTTCTGAGCATGCTCAGCTCAAGGTCAGAGACTACATATTCAAAAAGGAAGATGGCGAGAATGAGCATTTCTGGGCATATTTGGTTTAAGACAATAATGAATCAAGTTTACTCTAGGTGCCTAAACAATGATACAGACTTGGTGACCTTAGCTGGTTCTTTGTAAATTTCTCCAAAAAGTCTTAGCTGAAATAGAAAGAAAACTGAAAGTGTGTTAATGAAGAAGTTTGCTTCTGAAGCTTCCTGTCTCCCTTAGTGGGTAAAAATTCAGCAAATCCCCATTCTTCACCCAGCTACCACAATTATCAACACTTGATCAATCTTGCTTCCATACTCCTTTAACCTGGACAGTGTAAGTAGACTTTTTTTTTTAATCATTAAATACTTTGAAACATGCCCCTAAACAGTAAAGGATTGAGAAAGAAAACCTACTATTAGTAAGATGTTTATGTTTTCATTATAAAATTGTTTGTTCTTTTTAAGATGATTGTCACCAAACTTGAATAGTGCATTAGTAATTAATAATAATGAACCTCTGTTATGTGCTATATTCCAGACAGATTAGCAGGTGCTTTCTGTCTATCATCATCATTATGATTGATTTTATGGAAGAGGAAACTGCGGCTGAGAGGTGCTGAGATGCACCCACTGGCAAGTCCATGCCCAACAGTACTACAGAAGATCAAGATTTACAAGAAAACATCACCATTGCCTGTCCTGTTTTTCTGCTGCAAATCACGTGTACATAGCTGGACATTCAGCATCACCCTCTGTTTGCTGGTCTCAGAGGAAACTCGTGGAGAAAATACATCTTCCCTCCTTGGCCCTTCTGGATCCTGGCTGCTTTGAGCCTCAACTACACATTACAGCTTTGCCTGGGTGCAACTATCTTGTTCAGGCAGACAATTTCAACCCTTGTTTGCTTTATAGTCAGCATGGAAAGCTATGCTGGTTAGTCAAACTTCTCTCAAACTTTCCCTTCAGTTGCCAACTCCATTGAAAAATTTCCAGCTGTAACCATTAGTAATTAATAATTCACTGCCACCAGGCTTAGCGTGGAGCAGAATGTATTTTTTTTTTTTTTAAGTCAAGGGGAGCAGTTAGCAAGAGAGCAATAAAATTAATGTGATGGGCTGGGATGTAGCTCAGCAGTGGAGCAGTTGCCTGTAATGAGAAAGGTCCTAGGTTTGATCCCCAACAATGGAAGAAAAAAAGAGGGTAAATGTGGACACCTGGTAACTATAGGTGAAGGATACATGGGAAGAAAGAGTTCATTCCCATAAAAAGGGTGCGTATAGACAGAGAGAGAGAAAGCAAACATGCACAAAGGTGTGTTGATAGTCAAAAGTTTAAAGAGGAGTGAACAGCTCTTTCCTTTTCCTTCTTTCTATGCAGGAAATTGAATAAAGGGCAGCAGTCAAAAGGCACAAGTCTCTCATGTGAAGAAGTGGCCTGAAAGGACAGCAACTGGCCTAAAAGCAAATCCTGTGCTCTAGTCTAAGGATGAGTTTTTCTCATCTTAGAGCAGAGTTCCCAGACTTTCAGATTTCATGGGCTAGTAAAATTTCAAAAATACTTTAGAGACTGATATAGGGTTGCTAATGTTCTACTTGCCAAGTAAGAGCATTTTTAAAAAATCTTTTGGTATTATTATGAAAGTCACCTTTCTAAGTCTGGCATGGTGGTGCGTGCCTTCAGTACTCAGAAGACTGAAACAGGAGGATCACAGGTTGGAGGCCAGCCTTAGCAACTTAAAGAGTCCCTCAGCAACTTAGTGAGATCCTATTTCAAAATAAAAGAAAAAAAAAAGGGATGAGAATGTAGCTTGGTGGCAGAATTCCCCTGAGTTCAAATTACCAGTATATCCCCAAAGTCACCTTTCTATAAGAAAGTACATTTTAATATAAAAAAGAATACATTTGGCAGAAGTTTAACAGAAATTACTAAATTGCCTTTATTTTTCCATTGAACATCTTTGTTCTTTTCTTTTCAAATAAGAAGGCTGAAACGGGGCATAGTGGCACATATCTGTAACGTCAGCACTTGTGAGACTGAGATAGGAGGATTGCAGGTATGAGACCAGCTTCAGCAACTTAGCTATACCCTTGGCAACTAAATGAGACCCTGTTCCAAATAAAAAATAAATTAGGGTTGGGAGTGTAGCTCAGAGCTATCAGAGGTAGTATGCTACCAGGGTTAATCCCCAGTAACACACACACACACACACACACACACACACACACACACACACACACACACACAAAGGCTTTAGCTGCCAGTGTAGAAAACTGAACAAACGACTTAACGAACACTAAGACAGGGTATGGGTGGTCTCCAGTGAAGTCCAAGGTTCCACAGGTGCTGGCCGCTCCTCTTCTGTCCTCCCTCTATCCATCACCATATGTCCTTGGCTCCCTTCATATGCAGGGTGGTGGCAGCAGTGTCAGGGACACATGCAGAAATGACAGTGGCTGGCAAAGAGGAGAGACTGTTTCTGCAGGTGTCTCATGTTCTATCAGGGAGAAGAGTGTCTTCAGGAGCCCCCAGAAAGCTCGCCCCAAGGGATGCAGTAACTAGGACTTGGGCACATGCCCACACCTTAGTGAGAGGTTAAATCTGCAAGATTTTTTTCCTCTGTCTTGGAAGCTGCCTCTGCTACAAATGACTAGGAAGGGCTGTTAGCAGGGACTAAGAGACCACATCAGGCTTCAGAGAGCCTCAGCTGTGGTTGAGAATTGACTAGAACTTCTCACGCCGAAGCTTGCAGGGGCTGCAGAGCACATCCCCAGAGTCCAAGAAATGCTTTATGTGCTTCCACCCAACGAGGACAGAGATGTCAGAGCCTTCCTGCCTTGCAAGGGAGCTTGAAGAAACCTGGCTAAGTGATACCATAGCTCTGTGAGGAGAACAATCTCCCATCTTTTCACCCCTCAGAAGCAAATTAACTATAACTCATCTTTATTAACTGCCTTATTGAATTATTCATGATAGCAAAGGTTTTCAAGTCCATAGAATTGGCCTCCTTTCCTACGTAAAGGAAATTGTAACGGCTCCTTATGAGAATTGTTGGTGTAATTAAAATGAACTTTTTGCTATCTTAAAGAGCTATGGAAAATGTCATCACCCATAAGTGACTTTAAAACAGCCTTTAACCTGTAGTGGTATCTCTCTCATAATGTATCATGACTGAAATTGTATAAGAGATAAGTTATACTTTGAAGCAAAAACTGAAGCAGCAGATTTCCAGTATAAATTGACAGAAAGAAACAATACTGTAGAATCTCTATCTCTAATGGTTTGAAAATAGAATGTTCCCCATCCCAGCCCTCATGGAAACTGGGTGGTAATGTTGAAAGGAGGGTTTTGTTGTAATCTTATCAGTACAATGGATTTATCTGGATGGTACCCTAGGCAGGTGGGGTGTGGCTGGAGAAGGTGGGTCCTTGAGGGTATGGCCTGAGGGATGGTGCTTGTGTCTTTGACTCCTCTTGCTTGTTGCTTGCTGTTTTCAGCTTCCATGATGTGAGAGCAAAGCCTGACGCTCTCCCTCTCTCCACTTTCTGCAGCCATGCCCTGAGTTTCCTGGTCCCCGGCCTCACATGGTCTGAACCCCAAAATCTCAAAAAACCATGAGCAAATAAATCTTCCTTCCTCTAAGTTACATCTTTAGGTCTCTGGATTATAGCAGTGAGAATTCTAAGGCACCTTCCCCCCACCACCACCAACCTAACAATGTTGAAAACTCCTACAATTTTTCACTTACACTTTTATATGTAGGAAGAAGCTGATTAAAAATCTAAGTGGCACTGGACAAAATAGGGAAATATCAGTAGAGCAGAAGTTGTCGCCTTCCACAATCTAGAGGCAAAGAAAAGCTATAACCTGTGAAAAAGAGAAAATAGGCATATATCCAAAAGAAGAGAATTGAAGGGATTTTTTTTTTTTTTTTACTCATATGTTCACTGCGGTGTTATTCACAATAGCCAAAAAGTGGAAATAACTCAAGTGTCCACCAACAGAGAGGTGGATACACAAAATGTGGTGTAAGCATACATGAACAATTATTGAGCCTTTAAAAGAAAAGAAATTCTTACATACCTTACAATGGATGAACTTTTAAGACATAAGCGAAATAAGCCAGACACAAAGGACAAATATATAATTCCACTTTTATGAGCCCTCTAGAGAAGTCAAGTTAATAGAGACAGAAAGTAAAATGGTAGTTGCTGGGAGTGGAGAGGAAGGGGAATGAGTGTTTGATGAGTACAGAGTTTCAGTTTAAGAAGATGAAAAATTTCTGAAGATAGAGGTGGTGATTGTTATACAACAGTATGAATGTACTTAATGTTACTGAACTGTGTGCTTAAAAATTGTTTAAATGGTAAATTTATACTGTGTCTGATAAACTACCATGAGAAAGAGAAAAAAGAAAGGCCCCGGTGTTACTTTCCATTACTGTCACAAGATACCCAAGAAAATCAACTTGAGATTTCAGCACATGGTCAACCAAGGTCAACTTGGCTCCATTATTTCTGGGCCTGTGGTAAGGCGGAACATCATGGCGGGAAGAGCTTGGTAGAACAGAGCTGCCTGCTTCATGGTGTCTGGGAAGGAGAGAGAGAGAGACAGAGAGACAGAGACAGGCTGAAACCAGAAATAAAATACACCCTTCAAGGTCACACCCACAGTGACCTACTTCCTCCAACTAGACCCCACTCCCCAAAGTTTCCTGCATCTCTCAATAGCCCATTAAGCTATGGACCCACTGATGTGGTCACAGCCTCAGGATCCACTCACCTCCCCCAAGGCCCTGCCTCTGAACACTGCTGCATTGGAGACCAAGCCTCAAACACATGAGTTTTGGGGAGACATTTAAGATCCACTCAATAAGAGGCCCCAAGGGCCTGCCACCTCCTAAAGCACTGTGAAGATATGGGGAAAGATCCCAAGCCGGCAGGCAGGGGATGTACTATGTACTAGCTAGGTAAGTGGGTGGCCGACCGCACAGGGTGGCATTGGAATGAATGCACTGTCACAATCCCTCCTTCCCTTCCTTGGCCATTGTCAGGTGACTTGCAGCGGCCCCTGCTGTGAAAGAGCAGCCCTGTTGACTTTGCTCCCAGCCAGATGACTTTGCATGTTTAGCCAATGAAATAGCTATCATGGTTATCTAATGTGATAGAGGCTACCTCCTGGTCATTGGTGGTTGGTCCTTTCTGTTTCCCCTCTGCCAAGAGATTGACTTTTCCTACATAGGAGCTGCTTGGGTGATATCCATTTTGGATGCTCATTTCAGAGCACTGAAGAAAATGGTGGCATGTCGACATGTTAGTATTACGTCCTTTAAATGCTCATACTCCACTTAGCAGTGAAGTGATCCTCTTTCCCCCCCTTCTCTTCCCCCCATAACCCTCTCCCTCACTCCCCTACATGGGGGCGGGTGCTTCCTGAACACATTGCTCTGGGTAGACTGTTTTTTTCTGCCACTTGCCTGGTTTCCTGAATAGTCTGAGATTCTGTTAGGAAATCTTCTTCTTCCAAATTTATCTCAAGAAATAAAGAGACATTCTCATGAGCTATGGGAAAAGCCTGCTGCTCTTGCCTGAGCATCCAGGGGAAGGCCACTGCTTCAGATAGACTAGGAGGCCAAATATTCTTCGCCACATCCCAATCCCTAAACCTTTTTTAGCCTACATCTCCCTTGTTCTTGGTTTTCTTTCCTATTCTAGTATTTAGGATTTTTGAATTTTTCAACTCCTATTTGAGATGTGTGAGTTGCTAAATCTGGGGCAGATCTTTCCTTCCCCGTGTAACTCTATAGGAATCCTCACCTGCTCCCTAAGGGTCTGACCAAAATAGGTACAGTCATGAGAGCTGCTGCTGCCCACAGAATGCAGGCTGCCATCTGCTGGGCTGGGGAGCAGACAGACAGAACAAGAAAGGCCCTTTCCTAAAGGCCTGTGGCAGAGGCTTGGATGCACGCACATGCCAGACAGAAAATAGCCCTAGATGATGATCTCAACTCATTTTCTTGATTGCTGATTTCTACTTACTGTACTGAACGCAGAGTTAGAAACAGTCTGTGTTTGGAGGGTTTGCTAAGTGGCCAGAGGTCGGCCTGTGCACTGGGATGGTCAATAAATATCGTTTGATGAGCCTGCAGACCGTCTGGAGGGAAGGACAAGCTGGCTCTTTGAATAGTCCAAGTACTCCGTCCAAGAAGAGAGAGATGGCATTCAGCCAGTTGTCCACGTCTGGCCTGGTTGAAAAGTTGTAACAAGATGATAAATAATCATGCTGGTTTATGAGCAGGGAGCTTTTTATACCAGGGCCCAGGTGCTTTTGAACAGGGTTCCTGAGCTTGCCCTGTGGCCTCCGAAAGCTTTCCTTAGTTTGGTGGTGCTGGGGATGGAGCCCAGGGGGTGTGCGTGCTAAGTGAGTATTCTACCCCTGAGCTCTGCCCCCGCCCCTCAGAAAGCTTTGATTGACAGAATCACCACCGTTTTGAGGAGGAAAAGTTGAGTTATAAGATGTGTGTCAGCTTTTCCATGGTGGTAGGGCACAAATAGCCCCAGAGTTGGGTTTCCTGCCTCCCAGCCAAGGGAGGCGTTTTCAGACCTCTTGCCTCTTTCACAGCACTCTTCTGATACAAGTGTCACCCACCAAACATCCAAAAAATTCTGAGGCCCAACACGGCTTTGGCTTTGAATTCGAGTTGGCAAACAACTGGTGACGTGAGATGGACACCTTCCCAAAAGGGGGCAGGAAGGCAAACGAGCAGAAGGCGTGCGGCTCACCTAGCCAGAGTCCTCTGTTGGAGGGAAGCAGACAGACACCAGACACCTCTGCTGTCCCTCTGTGTGGCCTCTGAGGGCAGAGCCTGGCAAGTGGGAGAGACTCGCCCCTCGGAGCTCCGTCTGCCATCTGAGACACTGGCTAACACAGTTGGTAAATAGCAGCCTCCACATCTGGCGGGCTCTGTTCAGCTCCACCTCTGAACCACCCTCCCCGCCCCCCACAAGTGCCCCCAGGACCTGCTCCCTCCTTTCAACAAGTCTGGGACCGTCTGAAATGCCTAGACTGACTTAAAACAACCAGAAAATGAAACGGCTTCCCCACAGGCACGGTTGCCAAAGAGTTTATCAGCAAAGGGAAACATCAATGCACTGAATTGACCTAAAACAAAGAGAGAGAGAAAGAGAGAGAGAGAGAGAGAGAGAGAGAGAGAGAGAGAGAGAGAGCCAATTAGTTTACCATAGAGGCAAGATACTCAGGTTTTAAAAAAACATCCCCTGGAAGTCACCAAAGAGAATAGAACACAAAGCCAGGAGGACTTGCCAGGCCTAAGAGATGTGGCAAGTTGAATGTGGTGGACCAGCTGTCCAAGATGACAAGATTGTTGTTGATGGGCACAGGCCTCCAGGGACATGGGCTTTGGATGCTGTTGCCATGGCCTGATCACAGTTGTTTACATCTGTTCCTTGGAACACTAAAACAGCCTTGGATTCTAAGCCCCATGTTTCAGAAAGTCCCAACTGCAGTTTCCTCTGCAGCGCAGGTAGCTAGGCTGGAGAAGAATCATTCTCTGGTCAACCAGAGGGCACAAGGGGGCACTGTGCAGAGGGAACACAAGAGGGAGGGCAAGAAGAGCTGTTTCCTACCCCTGCCTCTGCCACTGTCCATGTCAGCTTCAGTTTCCTTTCAGCAAGGTAAAACTCATACTTAACCTCCCGCATGTGTTGATGTGAGGCTTAAATGACACCTGGATAGTAAATGTAAGTTTTCCTGGTTGTTGGTGTCCCGGGTCTATGGCCCTGGCTTGTGGTAGATCTCAGAGTGGCGCTGCCCCACCATCCTAGTCACATGGAGGACGCAGGCCTTCCTCTCCACCCTCCACTTCTGAGGCCTCATGAGTGCTGCATCTTTGGATTATTCCTGTAGGTGAAACACTGCTCCTGATGGATGATTGTCATCCAGGGACTCTGTCAATTATACCCCACTGTGTGTCCCTATCCCTGGAGCATGTCTGCTAGAATCCAATGTTTGTTCCACTCTAAGCAAAGAACCTGAAGATTCTGGCAAGTCTTCGAATTCATATGCCTACAAGTACACAGGGATAGGTACACTTGTATAGCAAGACTCTCAGCAACTTAGCAAGATGCTGTTTCACATAAAAAAATAAAAAGGGCTGGGGTGTAGCCAGAGAAAAGGGCTGCCTGGCCGACAGATAGAGGTGCTGTCTTAGTTCTAGACAATACTGTGGAGTCAGATTCCAGCGTGTTATGAAACTCGGCTCTTTCATTATTATTCCATGAAGCCCTCCTGAATTTTATACCATTTCCTCCTTTTTTCACTTCACTAGATTGAATTAATTTATACTTGCAATTCTAATCATCTTAATTAACCAAATACCTTGCATGTCAAATAAAGAACCACATGTTGATCTATAAGGAGTAGTGACAATGCAGAGCCAGCAAATCAGAAGCTCCTTAAACTACCACTTAAAGAACATGTTGATTGCTAGGCTCAGTGGTGCATGCCTGTAATCCCAACACTTGGGAGGGTGAGACAGGAAGCTTCAGCAACTTAGTGAGACTCTCAGCAACTTAGCAAGATGCTGTTTCACATAAAAAAATAAAAAGGGCTGGGGTATAGCATAGAGGTAGAACACCCCTGGGTTCAATCCCCAGTAACACACACACACACAGACACACAGACACACACAGACACACGGACATTGTGAAATGTAACTGAGACAACATCTTGTACCTAATGGCCACTGAATAGCTGGTTTTGATTTTGTTCTGTTTTTTTAATACAGAGCCTCACGATGTTGCCCAGGCTGGCCTTAATCTCCTGAGCACAAACCATCCTCCTGAGTAACTTGGACTGCAGCCCGTGTCACTGCATCCAGGTAATAGATGGTTCTTGAATTAAAGGTCAAGCTAGGCCTTAAGTCATGCACAACACTGTAGTTCAGTACAGGAGAGACACGAGTACAAACTCCTGATACTTCTACTCTTTCTGACAAATAATCTATTATTTAGAAAATGGTGCCCAGGGCCCTCCATCTCTCCTTTTCTTTCTTTCTTTTTTTTTTTTTTTTGCAGTACTGGGGATTGAACTCAGGGGCGTTCTACCTCCAAGCTACACCCCCAGTTCTATTTTTTACTCTTTAGTTTGAAACAGGGTCTCACTAAGTTGCGGAGTGCCTCACTAGGTAGCTGAAGCTGGCCACAAACCCGGATCCTCCAGTCTCAGCCTCCCAAATGCTGGGATTACAAGTGTGGGCAACCACGCCCAGCTCATATAGTCTCATATCACAATGCAATTCATAGTGATGGTGACATACATGCACACAGCACTTGGTGGGCTTTCCCCGGCTCCCTCCCCACTCCCCTTCTTCCCCATGCAGGGTATTAAGATTGTCATTGGTATTCTCACATATGTCAATGGAAGTGATTCCTTCATTGATCCTCCCTCTCCTCCCTCCTTCCCCCAAATCACTTCTTGCTGGAGTTTCTCCTCCGTTATCTAAAGTCCTTCTTGTATCCCAATTACTCCCTAGCTTCCGCAAATGAGAGAAAACATATGACCCTTCACTTCCTGTGACTGGCTAATCTCACTTAACATAATGTTCTCCAGTTCCACCCATTTTCCTGCAAATGACATAATTTTGTTCTTTATTGTTCAGTAGAATTCCATTGTGTATGTATTCCATAACTTTGTTATCCATTCATCTGTTGATGGGCACCTAGGTTGGTTCCATAATTTGGCTATTGTGAATTATGCTGCTATAAACATGGGTATGCATATATTACTATATATTCTGATTTTAGTCCCTTTGGAAAGATAGCCAGGAGTGGTATAGATAGATTATATAATTGGGATCCAATCCCAATTTTCTGAGGGATCTCCATGGCAACTGTGCTAATTTGCAATCCCACCAACAGCATATAAGAGTTCCTATTTCCCCACATATTCACCAACATTTATTGTTGTTTGACTTCTTGATGATTGTCATTCCGATTGGATGGAATCTCAGTGTAGTTTTGATTTGCATCTCCCTGGTTGCTAATCATTTTGAAATTCTTTTCATGTATTTATTGGTCATTTGTATTTCTTCCTTTTTGAGGTGTCTATTTTGTTCAATTGTTCATTTCTTGATTGGGTTATTTGTTTTTTTAGGTTAAATCTTTTTTTTTTTCTTATGGTACTGGGGATTGAACCCAGGGGCTTTCTACCTCTGAGCTATACCCCAGCCCTATTTTATTTTTAATTTTGAAACAAGGTCTCACTAAGTTGCAGAGGGCCTCACTAAGTAGCTGAGGTTGGCCACGAACCTGCAATTCTCCTGTCTCAGCCTCCCAATACTGGGATTACAAGCATGTGCTACCATGCCCAACTTAGTGTTAAGTCTTTTAGGTTCTTTTTATATTCAAGATATTAGTCTTCTATCAGAGTAATAGCTGGTAAAATTCTCCCAACACCATTGGTTGAAAAGGCTGTCTTTTCTCCAATATATATGTTTGACATCTTTGTTGAAAATCAATTGGCTATAAGTGTATAGATTTGTTTCTGTATCTTCTCTCTTGCTACATTAGTCTATGTGCCAGTACCATGCTGTTTTTATTACTGTAGCTATGCAACATATTTTGAGGTCAGGAATTGTGATACCTCCTGCATGGTTTTTATTGCTCTGAATTGTTTTGGCTATTCTGGGTCTTTTGTTTCTCTATACAAAATTTAGGATTGATTTTTTTCCAGGTCCGTGAAGAAAGATATTGATATTTTGATAGGGATTGCATTGACTCTGTAGAATGGCCATTTTGTAATATTTATTCTGCCTATCCAAGAGCAAAGGAGACCTTTCCGTCTTCTAGGATCTTCTTCAATTTATTTCTCTAGTGTGTTATATTTTCATTATACAGGTCTTTTACCTCCTTGGTTAGATTTATTTCTAGATATTTTATTATTTTTGAGGTTATTGTGAATGGAATTGTTTTCTGGCTTTCTTTTTCAGTAGATTTATGGCTGGCATATAGAAAAGCTACCAATTTTTATAGATTGATTTTGTATCCTGCTACTTTGCAGAATTTGTTAATCAGCTTTAGAAGTCTTTTGCTTGAGTCCTTTGTCTATTATCCCTTTATAATAAGGCTGTGCTGGGGGCATATATTTGCCTCTATGAATCTGTCTCATATAATCAGACTTTTGAGTTTGTCCTCCAGAGCCTCTTTAACAAGATATAGTTCAAGATATAGTCAGTGCAGGCAAACAGGAGTCTCTGATTGGCTGCAGGCCACCATGCTCTTCAGGTCCAAACACAGCAGGGCCAGAGACTATGATGTTCTGTTCAGAGCCTGCAGCCTACTGGTTGAGATTTAATGCCCCACAGACACTACCGCTGCTCTGCTGGTTGTGAACACGTGAAACCCTGCAGAGCGCTGACCTCCACCCTCTGTGGCTACTGGGTCTAAGCGCAGCAGGGCCAGAGATTACTATTTTCTGAGTTTTTTAGCCTGGCTGGTTGAACTTTGATGGCCCAAGGACACCATTGCTGATCTGCTGGTTGTAATAACATGGAGCTCTGTCAGTTACTGGCATGTGTGAACTCCAGGTCCAAACTCTGTTGGTGGAGAGAGTGTTGCATTCCCAGCCTATAGTTGTGATCAAGTGAAACTCTGCTGGCCCCTAACCTCCCTGCTTTCAGGCCCAAGCTCCAGTAGTAAGAGATTGTATTGTATTGAACATGGGTCTTGGGTGACTCAATTATTTGGCCCCACGGACACCGCTGTTGCTGTGAGTGGCTGTGATCTTGTGAGACCTTATTGGTCTCAGGCCCTGGTGCTTGTGGTGCCCAAACACTGCAGAGCACGAGTTTATAGTCTTCCAAGCCTACAGTACTGTTGGCTGAGTTATTTCACTCCAGAGACACCACTGCTGGTGATTCCTGGTGATTGCTGGAGACTCTGCAGGGGTGTGGTGAACTTCTGTCCCTAGGTCCTGCCTGCCCTAGGCATTGTCCCTAGGAACTGTCTGCTAATTCACAATTCTGTTGTGTCCAACTGTAACACCTGCTCCCACCTCTGCAGGGATGATTTGCAAACTCACAGATCTCTTGGTCTGTTGTCATGCAAGTCCCTGTAGCCACTTGTGTAGGCTCTTGCTGGGATGGTTTGTACACTCCCAGTCTTGACAAGACAGGATTGCAGGTTCGAGGTTAGGTTCAGCAACTTAGCAAGACCCTCAGCATCTTAGAGAGACCCTGTTTCAAAATAAAAAATAAAAAAGGCTGGGGATATAGCTCAGAGGTAGAATGACCCAATGAGAGAGAGAGAGAGAGAGAGAGAGAGAGAGAGAGAGAGAGAGAGAGAGAGACCCAAGGCAGCTTGTTTACTCTGTACTCCATTGAGGACCCAGGGAAAGTTTGCTGTCTAGGAAGTGAGCCCTCAGCAGACACGGGATTTGCTGAAGTACTAGAGTCTTGATTTGAACTTCCCAGGCTCTGGATCATGACAAGCAAATTTATGTTGCTTATAAGCTACCCAGTTTATGGTATTTTATTTCAGCAACTACAACAGACTGTCAACTTCTTAGTCTTTATATTTGTCTAAGCACTTAATTTAGTTATTATTATTATTATTATTATTATTATTATTATTATTGCAGTAGTAGAGACTGAGCCCAGGGGTGCGCTACTACTGAGCTACATCCCAACCCTTTCATTTTGAGACAAGGTCTCACTAAGTTGTCTGTGCTGGCCTCAAATTTGGAATCCTTCTTTCTTAGCCTCCCAAGTTGCTGGGATTACAGGTGTGAGCCACCATGCCAACTTTTTCTAAATATTTTAAATAATCTCAAGTTACAGAGCAACTAAACTTGTGATTTTTTCCAGAGTGGTAACCCACAAAGGCATCTTTTTCATCTAAAACAAGCAAAAATTTTTGCATGTGTCTCAACCTTACACAGTTGATCTCTTTCTATAGCTTCTTTTGGTAATAGCACTAGACAATGGGTTATGACCCAAGAAGCTGAGTCTGTCAAGAAATTTGTGTCTTGGCTTTTCCCATTGTTCAATACAGGTTGAGTATCTCATATCTGAAATGTATGAGACCAGAGAATTTCAGATTTTAAAATTTTTTGAATTTTGTATTATTTGTGTAGACTTTGTCAGCTAGATAGCCTTACCCTGAAAATCCAAAATTTGAAATGTTCCCAAACCCAAAACTTTCTGAGTGTCATTTCTGCACTCTAAAATTTTGATTTTGGAGCATTTTGAATTGTGGGTTTTCAGATTAAAGATGCTCAACCTATCCATGAATTGAGATTCTCCCTTTCTATTGAGCTGAGTTGGCTTCACATTGCAAGCAACTGAACAAGTCCTGCCCAGACCTACATGTGCTGATGACATGAGGCAACCTGTCTCAGCAGTGGGTGCCCACCATGGGACATGTTCACAGAGGGTCAAGAGGGCTTAACTCAGACTCTGGGAGGAGTAAGAAAAGAAGATGTGCTCTGCACTAGCTGTGTTCTCTCCTCCTTCCTGATCCCTGAATAAAATAGTGACATTCATTCTTTATAATTCATCCATTAGTGAGCTGAAAATAATGCATGGTACATGCCACAGACAAAAGAAGATAGCAAAGTCATGTAAATTAATCAATACAGTACTCAACTACAATGTAAACTTATTTCTGAGTTCTTTTTTTATTACTTATTTATTTGTTTGTGTGGTACTGGGGATTGAATCCACGGGCTTTCTACCTCTAAGCTACACTCCCCCAGCCCTATTTTATTTTATTTTGATGAGAGTCTCACCACGTGCTGAGGCTGTCCTCAAATCTGTGGATCCTCTTGTCTCAGTCTCCCAAGTACTGTTATTATAGGCGTGGGCCACCACGCCTGGCATGAGTTCTTTATTTAATATTTACCTCCCTTCATAAACCATGTGTTCCTTGACACAGAGTCTGAGTCTTTCTACTGTTTCTTATATCCTAGGACTTGGCACAAACATTTTTCACAAGTTGTAACATAGGCTGATTTTTGTTTGTTTTAATAACTTGCAGCACTTAAAGGAAATGACTGAGTCTTGAGGGATTTACCTAAAATGGTGAGATTACTCTCATTAGAAAAAGAAGCTTTCCCCAGACTCATCCTGGGTCCTCCCCTTGGAGGTGGGAGCGCCTAGTAGGGCTGGGTTTCATTCTAATTTCCCATTTCATGTGCTGGTGTCTGAAGAAGGTCCTTTCACATCCCAGAATGAGGCAGATCCTTCTGACAGGTGGTCCTGCTGCTGTAGAATTTTTTTAGTGTCCCATTTCTTACCTTACCATGTACTCCAATAAGACACAGAAGCTTCCCCACATTAGCCCCACAACAGATGGCCTGAATGTTTCAGGGAGATTTCTCCTGGCCAATGCCGCTGCTCTGTGACTCAGCGGACATCAAGTCATTGCGTACAGCCACAGGCACCGCCTAAGACCTCCTTTCCTAAACAGTTGTCACCAATTGCATCATCCACAGCTGGAATTGCTGAACATATGAAAGCAGTAGGGGTTCGGGTGAAGGCAGGATTCTTTTTTTTTTTTTTCTTTTTTCTTTTTTTTCCTCTGGTACCGGGGGGTTGAACCCAGAAGCATTATACCTCTAAAGCCTGCATGACAGGAGGCAGCCCATCTCAGCAATGGGACATGTTCACAGAGGGTCAAGAGGGCTTAACTCAGACTCTGAGGGGAGTAAGAAGCTGTGTTCTTCACACTGCCAACCCTTTTTATTTGTTATTTTGAAATAAGGTTTCACTAGGTTGCTGAGAGTCTCACTACTATGTTGCTGAGGCTGACCTCGAACCTGTGATTCTCCTGTCTCAGCCTCCCAAGTACTAGGTTTACAGGCATGTGCCACTGACTTCTACAGACATGTGCTACCATGCCTGGCTGAAAATCTTATTTTTATAAGGTTAGGGCCTTTATAGGGTGAGGGTGACCAGATAGAACTCTGATCTCTATTCCTGGAGAGAGAGAAAAAACCTAAAAATCACTTCACAGACATAGAAAAATCAGTCCTTAAATTCATTTGGAACAACAAAAAGCCTAGGATAACCAAAGTAGTTCTTAGTAACAAGAACCATGCAGGAGGTATCACAATACCTGACTTCAATCTTTACTACAAAGCCACAGTAATAAAAACAGCATGGTATTGGCACAAAAACAGACACGTAGACCAATGGAGCAGAATAGAAGACTCAGAAACAGACCCACAGACTTACAGTCAACTGATTTTTGACAAAGGAGCCAAAAACATACGCCGGAAAAAAGATAGCCTCTTTAACAAATGGTATTGGCAAAACTGGTTAACCATATGCAGGAAAATAGAAATAAACCCCACTTTCTCACCCTGCACAAGAGTCAATTCCAGATGGATCAGAGACCTGGAAGTTAGGCCAGAGACCTTGCAGCTACTTGAAGAGGGCATAGGCCCAACACTTCAACACATAGGAACAGGTCAAAACTTTCTCAACAGGACCTCAAAAGCACAAGCAACCCAAAGGAAGATCAATATATGGGATTATGATAAACTAAAGAGCTTCTGTGCAGCAAAGGAAACTATCAAGAACCTCAACAGAGAACCCACAGAGTGGGAGAAAATCTTTGCCAGCTACTCATCTGACAGAGGACTCATATCTAGAATATACAAAGAACTCAAGAAACTCACAGCTAAGAAAACAAATAACACAATCAAGAAATGGGAAAAGGATCTAAATAGACACT